>CM075768.1:37042965-37047965 GCA_037974665.1 Ehretia macrophylla
TGTTAGATATGCTAGAATGCCTAAATGTATGGTTTAATTGGAATGTGTAATGGAAAAATAGAGAAAAACGGCTTGGTGAAAGTCGGGATCGTTTAGGTCGAGTTTGGCATTTTATCGTTTTGCGTGATGGCATTGTCTCGGGAGGTCATGGAAGCACTTTTGGTGCAGTTGTGACATTGGTTGGGTAATCGGTTGAGGTAGTTGTAGTTCAAACGAGCAAAGGGAGAAATCGGGGCTTTACGTGAATTCTAGGGTTAAGTAGGGTTTTGAGGTCTTTAGACGTGCCTTATGGTGAGCTAGGAGGATCGGTGAAGTCGGTTTCCAAAACTCGTGGCTCGTTTGAAAGTAGTAGTGTTTTGAAAGTTGAGGTCATTTTTTGTGATTCTGTGTGTTTTCATAGTATGTTGCTTATAGAATGCTTATGTTGCTTATAGTGCCTATAGAATACTTGTAATTGCTTGATAATGTTAGTTGGTGTTTTTCTTGTTACTTATTTGATTTTAAATGCTTGCTAATGCTTATTACGCTTGTTAGAGTTGATTATTGATTGAAATGTTTAACAATTGTTGAATAATGCTTGATATCTCGTTTATCTCCTCTATTTTGTATTGTTGTGCTATCGCTCGTTTATCGCCTTGTATCGAGTCTTGCATTGCATAGTGTCAGGGTGTGAGTGATGGGCCTCTCCTGGTAGCCTCGGGTTGCCGGTGTTGGTTGCCCTAACTCCGTGTCCTATTCCCTTTTCTCGCTTGGGTTGCCTCCCAGGGAGATTTGGGTCGTAGAATTGATGGATACTTGCGGGGTATTTCAAACTTGTGTTATAAGGTGGTTGCGCACTTATTGTCATCGTTGTCAACATCAAGCTCGAGATTGATGTATCGCTCGTGAAATGGTACATTGCTCGTATGAGTGAACCATAGCCTTCAGAGCATGGTATAGCTTTGAATGGTTGTGTTAATGCTTTCATGAATTGCTCATTGTATTGATTGTTTGTCTTGATCGCTTGCTTTTCAGTTATATTGCTTAACTGCCTTATTTGCATTGAATGACTTTCTTTCTCTCCAATTCGATATCTGTCTCGCCTTCACTGACACCACATTTCAGGAAATGCCATGTTAGCTGGAAAGTTCGTGATTTCGTGAAAGTTCGTGCTTGAAGAGTTGTCTTGCGTGCTATGTGGCTTGAGTTGTCAAAGATGCAGGATGTATGCTTTTATGTATTGTATGTATTTATGGTTAAAAGAAATGTAAACTAAATTAGCTCAATAGTTGAGGTACATTGATAAGCTAGTTATGTAATCAGTTAGCATAGCTTAACTTCAATGCATATTTGTAATGTCCCAAGGAAAAGAATTAGAATGGCATGATAGTTCATTTTATGCAGTAGCTTAGTATGGTTTAATTGTCTAGTTTGAATGTACTTGTCAAAAAAAAGAAAGATATAGGTTAGCTTTTAAATTGGAAATGTATGTATACTTGCTGAGTTTAATTGTTGAGAACCGAGGCTCGGATGGCCTTGAGGAAGTTTTGTATGGTTGGACACAGTGTTGGTCCATTTATATGCTATTACAGGTCTTTCATTTTGCCTAGAAACAGGGGGGACTCCATCCGTCTTTCCCTAAAATTTTGCCCGGGTTTGGAATTGGAATGTGATTAGATTGATTAATAGAACTCCCGGTCTCGAGATGGATCGGGGTATTACACATGTGGCCCGCATGCCGCACGAAGGTGCGCGCATGGCGTGCCCTTGCTGCACGATGGTGTGCTCCTCGGGTGCGTATGCTGCACGAAGGTGCGAGCATAGGGCGCCCTTGCCGCACGAAGGTGCGCGCATGGGGCGCCAATGCCGCACGAAGGTACGTGCATAGGGCACCCATTCTGCACGATTGTGCTTACATGGGGCGCGCATGCCGCACGATGGTGATTGCCTACTAGGAAACCAGACGGTCATGAATAGATGGACGACGCACCATGGACAAGCAGGCTATGCCAACTAAAACCTGTCGCCCACAAAATGAGGGAACGCTACGTTGGGTCATGCCGCCCACCAATGCTTGACGCCCCATAAAACAAGGAGCATCGCATTCCATAAAAAAACAGGCCCACCTGGCTACTGCCTGGAAGGAGGCACAGTCACGTACCCACAGACCGGCCTCAAAACTAGATAGAGAGACCCCGTGCACAAATCTATCCAGGGGATAAGTACAACCCCGCAAGTACTAAGAATCCCCAACACACCACAAGATCGTTGTCTGTTTATGGAAGAATGACCGGTTGGCTCTGATACCAACTGGGATAGAGCACGTGCAGCAGGCGCCCTGTCCGGCTCCCAACCCCAGAGGTTAGGGCTGAGATACGCCTTTCCACAGAGTCAGTAAGTATAACCATCGAAACACAAGGTCCAGAGCAGCTGAAATACCTAAAACCAAAGGATATATCTGCTAGAACCCATTCCATGTGACTCGTGGGGCTTGATTCCCAGCACAATACCCAGGGAGGGACCACAAAACTCTGAGCACGTGACACTACGCTCTGTATACATTAACATGGAATAATATTATAGGATTTCGATCCTATTGAGTTGGCCTTCGGGATTGGAGTAATTATTAACATGGACAGTCGGGGTGATTCGTATTTCATAGTCAGAGGTGAAATTCTTGGATTTATGAAAGACGAACAACTGCGAAAGCATTTGCCAAGGATGTTTTCATTAATCAAGAACAAAAGTTTGGGGCTCGAAGACGATCAAATACCGTCCTAGCCTTAACCATAAACGATGCTGACCAAGGATTGGTGGATGTTACTTTTAGGACTCCGCCGGCACCTTATGAGAAATCAAAGTTTTTGGGTTCCGGGAGGAGTATAGTCGTAAGGCTGAAACTTAAAGGAATTGATTGAAGGGCACTACTAGGAGTAGAGCCTGCGGCTTAATTTTACTCAACACGGGGAAACTTACTAGGTCCAGACATAGTAAGGATTGAGAGACTGAGAGCTCTTTCTTGATTCCATGGGTGGTGGTGCTTGGCCGTTCTTAGTTGGTGGAGCGATTTGTTTGGTTAATTCCGTTAACGAACGAGACCTCAGCCTGCTAACTAGCTGTGCGAAGGTATCCCTTCGCAGCTAGCTTCTTAGAGGGACTACGGTCTTTTAGGCTGCGAGAGTTTGAGGCAATAACAGGTCTGTGATACTCTTAGATGTTCTGGGCTGCATGCGCACTACACTGATGCATTCAACGAGTCTATAGCCTTGGCTAACAAGCCCGGGTAATCTTTGAAATTTTATCGTGATGGGGATAGATCATTGTAATTGTTGGTCTTGAACGAGGAATTCCTAGTAAGCACGAGCCATCAGCTTGCGTTGATTACGTCCCTGCCTGTTGTACACACTGCCCATTGCTCCTACTGATTGAATGATCCGGTGAAGTGTTCGAATCGCAGTGACATGGGCGGTTCGCTGCCCGAGACGTCATGAGAGGTCCACTGAACCTTATCATTTAGAAGAATGAGAAGTCGTAACAAGGTTTTCGTAGGGGAACCCGCGAAAGGATCATTGTCGAACCCAGTGAAGGTAGAACGACCTGCGAACCCATTTAAACGATGCAGGGCTGACGCGAGGGAGGTGGCTCATCCCCAGCCCGCGTGTTAGTCCCGAGTCAGGGCGAACTCCCCGCAAACAACGAACTCCGACGCGGAATGCACCAAGAAAAAACAATGAGGGCCAGCCTATCCCTGCCCTATCCGCGATATGTCGAGTTAGGCCTCGGTCCTTTACGAAATGAAAACGACTCTCGACAACGAATATCTCGACTCTCGCATCGGTGAAGAATGTAGCGAAATGCGATACTTGGTGTGAATTGCAGAATCCCGTGAACCATCGAGTCTTGGAATGCAAGTAGCGCCCGAAGTCATCAGGTCGAGGGCACGTCTGCTTGGGCGTCACGCATCCGATAGGCCCTCCCACCCCGAGCCCCAACACTGGGTCACCGGATAAGTGTGTGGGGACGGATTGTGGCCTCCCGTGGCTCGAGGTGCGGTTGGCCGAAATGCTAGGCCGGTGCAACGGACGATACGACAAGTGGTGATTGGTCCATTCAACTCGCGAGTTGTCGTGCATCGACCCTTCGCGCATGCAGGATTGAAGATAGACCCTCCAGCGCCGTGCACTACGACCGCGACCCAGATCAGGCAGGATTACCCGCTGAGTTTAAGCATATCAATAAGCGGAGGAAAAGAAACTTACAAGGATTCTCATAGTAACGGCGAGCGAACCGGGAACAGCCCAGCTTGAGAATCGGGTGGCTGTGCCATCCGAATTGTAGTCTGGAGAAGTGTCCTCAGTGGCGGAAAAGGCCTAAGTCCCCTAGAAAGGGGTGCCAGAGAGGGTGAGAGACACGTCATGCCCGGACCCTGTCGTACCATGAGGCGATGTCGGCGAGTTGGGTTGTTTGGGAATGTAGCCCTAAGCAGGCGATAAATTCCGTCCAAGGCTAAATACGGGCAAGAGACCGATAGCGAACAAGTACTACAAGGAAAAAATGAAAAGGACTTTGAAAAGAGAGTCGAAGAGTGCTTGAAACTATCGAGAGAAAAACGGATGGGGGTCGGCGATGCGCCCTAGTCGTATGCAGAACGGTAAGAGCCGGTCTGCTGATCAGCTCGGGGAGCGGACCAGCGCGGTGGCCAAAGCCCGGGCAGTAGATATGCCCGCGGAACGCCGTGACCTCGATCGTGGCGGGGCAGCGTGCGCCTTCGGCGTACTTCTGCATTTGTGCGCTCCCGATGCTAGCCTATAGGCTCCCCATTCGACTTGTCTTGAAACACAAGCCAAGGAGTCTGACATGTGTGCGAGTCAACGGGTGCATAAACCCACAAGGCGCAAGGAAGCTAATTGGCGGGATCCCTCTCGGGAGGTGCACCACCGACCGACCTTGATCTTTTGAGAAGGGTTCAGGTGCGAGCATACCTGTCGAGACCCGAAAGATGGTGAACTATGCCTGAGCGG
>CM075768.1:37052965-37085465 GCA_037974665.1 Ehretia macrophylla
TTTTTCTGATTTTTCCCTATTTTTCTCAATTATTAAATATTAAAAAATATATTTTTTTAAAAAATGATCTTGAAGCATTTGGATATCATATGCTATCAATAAGGAACAAGTTGGGTACGAAGGTCATGCCATATAGGTCCTTTTATTGTGTAAAACACCTATTATGAATCTCTGATAAAATGTACGCTACTATTGTCACTTGGGTTTTTGCATCTAAATGTACTATTGGGAGGTATGTGGTGTCAAGCCCCCTGGTCGAGGTCCATGTGGGGGGACGTTGTGGGCACTTCGTGGAACATTGTGGGCTATATCATGGGCTATATTATGGGCGGGAATGCCTACCGAGTGAATCATGCCGAGGTATTGCATTGCATACCTGTGCGTTGGGGCCGTGCCACCCCCGCTCTGTGTCCCCTAGCATGTCCCTCGGCGCGGCACCAGGATGGCTAATGAGGAACGTGGTGGCTTCCCTAGCCCCTCATTATCCATCTTGGTGCTGCAACACCGTCGACGTCATTGGGATGGCTAATGAGGGGACGAGTGGTTGCCCAAGCACAAAACTAGCCATCCCCGTGCCGCCGGCTAGGTACACGTTGGGGGACATTCCTATCCCTCGACGTGTCATTGGGCCTGCGCAATGAGCGAATTGCCTAGCACACAAAGCCATGGTTGTTGCCGAGTGGATGTGCGCGACCATGGTCTAGTGTCGAGGCGATCCAAGCACCGCATGGGCTTAGGTGGCACTTGGAGGACGGTGGGGGCAAGCGTGATACACGAATCGCCTAGCACACGTGCCATTGGTTTTTGTTAAGCAACAACGATACGAGCATTACGATGAGACGATTGCTGATGCTTCAATGTCGTGGCGATCCAAGCACCATGTGGCCCTGAAGCCGTCCCCCAGTGGGTTCTGATGTGCCTGTGCGATGCGCGAATTGCCTAGCACATGATGCCATGGTCCTCGCTAAGTCGTAATGCAACGGACGTGGTCTAGTGTCGTGGTGATCCAAGCACCACGTGGGCAGCAATATAGTTTGCTTGTCCTGTTCTGTGCATACGGGTGCATAAAGGGGAACGGTGGGGGCAAGCGTGATGCGCGAATCGCCTAGCACAATTGGCATTGGCTTTCGTTAAGCAACGATGCGAGCGTTGCGATTAGACAATTGCTGATGCTTCAATGTCGTGGCTATCCAAGCACCATGCGGCCTTGAAGCTATCCCCCGGTTGGTTCCGGCGTGCTTCAGCATCTACGCACTCCAGTGCTGGCCTGCGGGCTTCCCATTCAACCCGTCTTGAAACACGGACCAAGGAGTCTGACATGTGTGCAAATCAACGGGTGCATAAAACCACATGGCGTAAGGAAGCTGATTGTTGGGATCCCCCCCAAGGGGTGCACCGCCGACCAACCTTGAACTTTGCCTGAGCGGGGTAAAGCCAGAGGAAACTCTGGTGGAGGCTCGCAGCGATACTGACGTGCAAATCGTTCGTCTAACTTGGGGGTACTGGCGAAAGACTAATTGAACCATCTAGTATCTGGTTCCCTCCAAAGTTTCCCTCAGGATAGTAGGAGCTCGCGTGCGAGTTCTATCGGGTAAAGCCAATGATTAGAGGCATCAGGGACGCAATGCCCTCGACTTATTTTCAAACTGGTTGAAAAGCTAGTGGCGTGAAGTTACCGTGCGTTGGATTATGACTGAATGCCTCTAAGTCAGAATTCAGGCTAAAAATGATGCGCTCGCCCGCCGCCTATTCACCGACCCACAGTAGGGGCCTCCGGTCGACAAGGCATATGTCGTTGGCCAAGCTGTTGTGACGGAAGTGTCGGCATGGCCGCCTTGAAGTACAATTCCCATCAAGCGGCGGGCAGAATCCTTTGCAGACGACTCAAATACACGACGGGGTATTATAAGTGGCAGAGTGGCCTTGCCGCCATGATCCATTGAGATTCAACCCTTTGTCGCTCTGATTCATCCCTTCCCCTTCTTGGCTTATCTCCACCCCATCCGCAATCCAATCCTATCCCATCAACCAACACTATTTCCCCCAAAAGTGCCAAGAAGTTCGACACCTTATGCTGCTCCTCAAGTGTTTCTCCAAGTGCCTGAGTAAGTCATAAGTTGTATCTCAAGTGTCAACGCGCGTGAATGCCCAAGTGTTGCCAAGTGCTCAGCGACCAAGTCCGAATAACATTAGCCGAAGTTCGTTTTCCATGCTCGTTGCATGCATAAGTGCCGCCGCAAGTGTCGGGGGGTTTTGAGGCAACGATGATGCCCAATTTTGCCCAAGTGCTATGTACTGTGCCCAAGGATGCCCAAGTGCAATGTGCTATGCCCAAGGATGCCCAAGTGTCGAAGTCATAAGTTTTAAGTGTCGACGCGCGAATGCCCAAGTGTTATACCCAAATGTTATGCCCAATGATACCCAAGTGTCGACATCATAAATTTTAAGTGTCGATGTGCGAATGCCCAAAGTGCTATACCCAAGTGCTATGTGCTATGCCCAATGATGCCCAAGTGCTATGTGTTATGCCCATTGATGCCCAACTGTTATATGCACCCAAGTTATATGCCCAAGTGCTATGTGCACCCAAGTGCTATGCCCAATGATGCATAAGTGCTATCTACTATGCCTAAGTGCTAACGGGCCCACTACCGGCCGACCCCGTGCATCGCCTCGAGTGCCCAAGTGTAAGATAGCCGGTGCTTGCTTCGTAAGAGATGGCAAAAAATTTGAATCCAAACTTGAGTGTTGTCGGCCAGCCGAGGTGCCTAAAGTTCTTCCCTCAACATTAACGGTGACTAAGGGTATGTTGCCCCTATCTTTGGCACGGCTGGGCACGTTGGTGAACGGTTGCGGTACGGCAGCCCACGGTGTTGTACGACGGCGCACGATTGGGCCTCGGATGCGGCACGCACTTGGGGCACGTAGTTGGGACACGTACTTGGCCTCAGATGAGCTACAACTTGGCAAGCAGATGGGGCACGGCTTGGCAAGGTTGTCGCGCACTAGGGTCACGCAGCGGGTACGATAGGACAAGAACTGGCCGATGATGACGCAAGATAGTGCGTGCATACTGCACGAAGGTACAGCCAAAGGGAGCCCATGCCGAATGATGGTGCGCACATGCCGCACGATAGTGCGTGCATGCCACACGATGGTGCTCATATATGGCCTGCATACCACACGAAGGTGTACGCATGTGGCCCGCATGCTGCAAGAAGGTGCTCGCATAGGGCACCCATGCCACAAGATAGCGCGTGCATCGGGCGCACATGCCTCATGATGGTACGCGGATATGGCCCGCATGCAGCACGAAGGTGTGCATATGGGGTGGCCATTCTTTACGAAGGTGCGTGCAAAAGGGGTGCATGCCACACGATGGTGCACGCATGTGGCCCACATGCCGCACAAAAGTGCGCGTATGGGGTGCCAATGCAGCATGATGGTGCGCGCATACCGTATGAAGGTGTGTGCTTGGGGCGCCCATGCCGCACGACAATGTGTGCATGGGGCGCCCAAGTCGCATGATGGTGTGCGCATGCCTCTCGAAGGTGCGTGCATGAGGCGCCCATGCCGCTCGAAGGCACGCGCATGAGGTGGCCATACTACACGAAGGTGCGTGAATGGGGCGCGCATGCCACATGATGGTGCCCGCATGTGGCCCACATACCGCACAAAGGTCCGCGCATGGGGTGCCCATGCCGCATGATGGTTTGCGCATGCCGCACAAAGGTACGTACATAGGGCGCCCATGTCACACGATGGTATGCGCATGCGGCGCACATGCCGCATGATGGTGCGCACATGTAGCCTGCATCCAGCACGAATGCACGTGCATGGGGCGCCCATGCCTCACGATGGTATGCGCATGCCGCACGATGGTGCGCGCATGTGGCCCGTATGCCATACGAAATTGTGCATGGGATGCCGAAGCCGCATGATGGTGTGCGTATCGGGCACGCATGCCGCACGATGGTACTCTCATGTGGACCGGATGCCGCACGAAGGTGCGCGCATAGGGCACCCATCCCACATGATAGTGCGCGCATGCCGCATGAAGGTGCTCACATAGTGCACCCATGCCGCACGATGGTGCGCGCATCGGGCGCGTATGTAGCACGATGGTGCGAACATGTAGACCGTATGCGGCACGAAGGTACGTGCATGGGGCGCCCATGCCGCATGATAGTGTAGGCATCGTACGCTCATGCCATACAAAAGTGCGCGCATGTGGCCCGTATACGGCACGAAGGTGGGCGCATAGGGTGCCCGTGCCGCATGAGGTTGCGTACATGGGGCGAGCATACCGCAAGATGGTATGCACAAGTGGCGCATGCGGGGAGCTCAAGGGGCACTCTTGGGGCACGGTTGGGGCAATATGCGGGTATACTTGGGGGATGATGGGAGATGTTGGGAGACGGCTTTGGCACTACTAGCGGATGTTGGGCACGACGGGCAATGTTAAGCATTCGTGGGTATTGGGAATGCGGAATGTATTATGACATAAATGTTGACATTGATGTCCTTTTAGAAGTGGTTTCCGAATCTATGAAGTGGTCTTAACCTTTCCCTTGTCCGAATAACAGTTCGTCACATTTGTGAGGCGAATTAGATTAATCTGGTTCAGAATATTTCTAAAAAAAATTTTAACGCCAAATATCATGTAAACAAATTAATTAATGAATTAATATAAATTTTCCTAAGTTTTCTAGTATTTTTTTCTGACTTTTACCTATTTTCGTTATTTTTAAATATTAAAAATTAATTTTCCAAAAAAAATATTTTTGAATATCATATAACAAATTAATGAATGAATTAATATAAATTTTTCTGAATTTTCTACAAGTTTTTCTTATTTTTCCCTATTTTTTGCAATTATTAAATATTAAAAAATATTTTTTCAAAAAAAATTATCTTGAAGCATTTGGATATCATATGCTATCAATAAGGAGCAAGTTGGGTACGCAGATCATGCCATATGGGGCTTTTTATAGTGTAAAACACCCATTATAAATCTTTGGCAAAATTTACGCTACTGCTGTCACTTGGGTTTTTGCATCTAAATGTACTATAGGGAGGTATGTGGTGTCAAGTCCCCTGGTCGAGGTCTATGCAGGGGAACTTTGTGGGCACTTCGTGGCACATTGTGGGCTATATCATGGGCTATATTGTAGGCGAGAATGCCTATCGAGTGAATCACATCGAGGTATTACATTGCACACTCGTGCGTTGGGGTCGTGCCACCCCTCGCCCCACCGCGTCCCCCGGCATGTCCCTCGGCGCGACACAAGGATGGCTAATAAGGAACGTGGTGGCTTCCCTAGCTCCTCATTATCTATCTTGGTGCCGCAACACAATCGACATCATTGGGATGGCTAATGAGGGGGCGAGTAGTTGCCCAAGTACAAAACTAGCCATCCCCGTGCCGCCGGCTAGGTACACATTGGGGGACATACCGCACTAAGCCCACGCGATGCGTGAATCGCCTAGCGCACGAAGCCATGGCCGTTGCCGAGTGGATGTGCGCAGCCATGGTCTAGTGTTGTGGCGATCCAAGAACATGCGTTGGCTTGGGTTTCTCTTGGGGGACGGTGGGGGCAAGCGTGATGCGCGAAACGCCTAGCACACGTGGCATTGGCTTTCGTTAAGCAACGACGTGAGCGTCGCGATGAGACGATTGCTGATGCTTCAATGTCTTGACGATCCAAGCACCATGCGGCCTTGAAGCCGTCCTCCGGTGGGTTCTGACGTTCTTGTGCGTTGCGCGAATCACCTAGCACATGACGCCATGGTCCTCGCTGAGTCGTAATGCGACGGACATGGTGTAGTGTCATGGCGATCCAAGCACCGATTGCTGATGCTTCAATGTATGCATGTCGCATGGTGGTGCGCGCATGTGGCCCGCATGCCGCACGAAGGTACGCACATGGGCTGCCCATGCCGCACGATGGTGCACTCATCGGGCACGCATGCCGTACGATGGTGGGCTCATGTGGCCTGCATGCCGCACGAAGATGTGCGCATACGGCGCGCATGCCACACGATGGTGCATGCATCGAGTGCGCATGCCGCACGATGGTGCTTGCATCGGGCGTGCATGACGCACGATGGTGAGCGCATATGGCCCGCATGCCGCACGAAGGTGCGCGCATAGGGTGTGGTTGACGAACGATGGTACGCTCATGCCGCACGATAGTACTCTCATGTTGCAGGAAGGTGCGCACATGCGGCACCCATGCCGCACGATGGTGCTTGCATCCGGCGCGCATGCCGCATGATGGTGCGTGCATGTGGATCGCATGCGGCACGAAAGTGCGCACATAGGGCGCCCATGCCGCACGATAGCGTGCGGATCGTGCGTGCATGCCACACGATGGTGCGCACATGTGGCCTACCCGCGGCACGAAGTTGCGCTCATGGGGCGCCCGTGCGCCATGAGGTTGGACATATGGGGCGTGCATACCGCATGATGGTGAGCGCAAGTAGCGTGCACGGGACGCTCAACCGGCGCTGTTGGGGCACGGTTGGGGCACGGCTGGGGCCCTGTTGGGGTACGCTTAGGGGACGATGGGAGATGTTGGGGTACAGCTTTGGCACTAATAGAGGACGTTGGGCACGACGGGCAATGTTAAGTATTCGTGGGTATTGGTCATGCGGAATGTATTATGACACAAATGTGGACATTGATGTCCTTTTACAAGTGGTTTTCGAATCTATGAAGTGGTCTTAACATTTCCCTTGTCCAAATAACAGTTCGTCACATTTGTGAAGCGAATTAGATTAATTAGGTTCCCAATCCTTCCAAAAAAAATTTAGCGCCAAATATCTTGTAAACAAATTAATTTATGAATTAATATAAATTTTTTTAAATTTTTTAGTATTTTTTCTGATTTTTATACTATTTTTTCTGAATTTTTCCTTATTTTTCGTAATTATTAAATATTAAAAATATTTTTTCAAAAAAAATAATCTTGAAGCATTTGGATATCATATGCTATCAATAAGGAGCAAGTTGGGTACGAAGATCATGCCATATGGAGCCTTTTATAGTGTAAAACACCCAATATGAATCTTTGGCAAAATGTACGCTATTGTTGTCACTTGGGTTTTTGCATCTAAATGTACTATAGCGGGGTATGTGGTGTCAAGCCCCCTGGTTGAGGTCCATGTGGGGGGACGTTGTGGGCACTTCGTGGCACATTGTGGGCTATTTCATGGGCTATATTTGTGGGCGAGAATGCCTACCAAGTGAATCACGCTGAGGTATTGCATTGCATACCCGTAGTCGTGCCACACCCGCCCCACATCCCCCGACATGTCCCTCGGTGCGGTACCAGGATGGCTAATGAGGAACGTGGTGGCTTCCCTAGCCCCTCATTATCCATCTTGGTGCCATAACACCGTCGACGTCATCTGGATGGCTAATGAGGGGGTGAGTGGTTGCCCTAGCACAAAACTAGCCATCCCCGTGTCTGTGCGATGAGCGAATCGCCTAGCACACGAAGCGATGGCCGTTGTCGATTGGATGCGCGCGACCATGGTCTAGTGTCATGGCTATCCAAGCACTGCGTGGGCTTGGGTTGCTCTTGGGGGATGGTGGGGGCAAGCGTGATGAGCGAATCGCCTAGCACAGGTGGCATTGGCTTTCATGAAGCAACGACGTGAGCGTTGCAATGAGACGATTGCTAATGCTTCAATGTCGTCGCGATCCAAGCACCATTAGGCCTTGAAGCCGTCCCCCCAGTAGGTTTTGACGTGTTTGTACGATGTACAAATCGCCTAGCACACGACGTCATAGTCCTCGCTGAGTCGTAATGAGACGAACGTGGTATAGTGTTGTGGCGATCCAAGCACCGCGTGGGTAGGAAGGTACTTTACTTGCCCCGTTCTGTGCATACAAGTGGATATAGGGGGACGGTAGGGGGCATGCGTGATGCGCGAATCACCTAGGACACGTGACATTGGCTATTGTTAAGCAACGACGTAAGCGTTGCAATGAGACAATTGCTGATGCTTCATTGTCATGGCGATCCAAGCACCATGTGGCCTTGAAGTCGTCCCCCGGCTGGTTCCGATGGGCCTATGTGATGCTCGAATCGCCTAGCACACAATGCCATGGTCCTCGTTGAGTCGTAATGCAACGGACATGGTCTAGTGTTGTGGCGATCCAAGCACCGCGTGGGGAGGAAGTTTGTTTGTCCCGTTCCGTGCATGTGGGTGTATATAGGGGGACGGTGGAGGACTGTGTGATGCGCAAATCACCTAGCACACGGCCTTGGCTTTCGTTAAGTGACGACGCGAGCGTTGCGATGAGACGATGGCTAGAGCTTCAATGTTGTGACGATCCAAGCACTATGCTACCTCGAAGCAGTCCCACGGTGTGTTCCCACGGGCCTATGCGATGCGTGAATCACCTAGCATACGATGCCATGGTCCTCGCTGAGTCATAATACGATGGACGTGGTCTAGTGTCATAGCGATCCAAGCACCGCGTGGGCAGGAAGTCCGCTTTCAGTTGGTATCTCAAGTGCGTGCACTCGGTGCTTGGTCGAGCACCACGAAGTAGGCTCCTAAGCTTGCAACGTGCGGCCTAGTCATGCACCTCGTTCCGTTATTGTCCCTTGTCCCTCAGAAATTCTTCGTGCCTAACGGTGTGTTCTCGGGCCATCTTACCGGTTATGTCTGCTTGATGGCCTTCCTTTGCCTAGACGGTGGGGCGGTTATCGGATTGGTGGTCTGGGAATAGCGAACGTGATAGTGCGTGAGTAGTGGTCGGCTTGTATGGTTCGGTTGGATCCCTGCATGAGCAGCGACGTCCGTCCCTGCTTGCCTCTTCTTTCACGAGCCAAGTGCTTATGTTGCCTCGGTCGGTAGGTTGGTTTCTTGTGTTGCGTACCTACAAAGAATTTAGTCTAAAGTCACATCGTCCATCTTTTGACTTGTATATCCCTCTGTGGATGACGTGGGGTGAACCCCTGAGCACATCCTGTGTTCCACACTGCTCACACCAAGTGCAGCACACATGGCCCGTGCGGCATCGCTCGATCTCTCGGATGCGGCACACTATGATGGTATGGGGTCCTTGGCATCTCTTTGCACGAAATCAGCGTTCGTCGCTAATTGCATACGATGATCATACGCTCGTCTCGAGCCATCGACCCTTAGGGGATGATGTGCCTCGTGCGATGCCGGCATCGGTGAGAAATGCTACCTGGTTGATCCTGCCAGTAGTCATATGCTTGTCTCAAAGATTAAGCCATGCATGTGTAGGAATGAACTAATTCAGACTGTGAAACTATGAATGGCTCATTAAATCAGTTATAGTTTGTTTGATGGTATCTACTACTTGGATAACCATAGTAATTCTAGAGCTAGTACGTGCAACAAACCCCGAATTTTGGAAGGGATGCATTTATGAGATAAAAGGTCAACGCAAGCTCTACCCGTTGCTGCGATGATTCATGATAACTCGACGGATCGCACAATTCTTGTGCCGGCGATGCATCATTCAAATTTCTGCCCTATCAACTTTCGATTGTAGGATAGTGGCCTACCATGGTGGTGACGTGTGACAGAGAATTAGGGTTCGATTCCGGAGAAGGAACCTGAGAAACGGCTACTACATCCAAAGAAGGCAGCAGGCGCGCAAATTACCCAATCCTGACATGGGGAGGTAGTGACAATAAATAACAATACTGGGCTAAAAGAGTCCGGTAATTGGAATGAGTACAATATAAATCCCTTAATGAGGATTCATTGGAGGGCAAGTCTGGTGCAGCAGCCACGGTAATTCCAGCTCCAATTGCGTATATTTTAGTTGTTGCAGTTAAAAAGCACATAGTTGGACTTTGGGATGGGTCGGCCAGTCTGCCTTAGGTGTGCACCGGTCGTCTCGTCCCTTCTGTCAGCGATGCGTTCCTAGCGTTAATTGGCCGGGTCGTGCCTCTGGCACTATTACATTGAAGAAATTAGAGTGCTCAAAGCAAGCCTACGCTCTGTATACATTAGCATGGGATAACATTATAGGATTTCGATCCTATTGAGTTGGCCTTCGGGATCGGAGTAATGATTAACAGGGACAGTCGGAGGCATTCCTATTTCATAGTCAGAGGTGAAATTCTTGGATTTATGAAAGACGAACAACTGCGAAAGCATTTGGCAATGATGTTTTCATTAATCAAGAACGAAAGTTGGGGGCTAAAAAACGATCAGATATCATCCTAGTCTCAACCATAAACGATGCCGACCAGGGATCGGCGGATGTTACTTTTAGGACTCCACCGGCACCTTACGAGAAATCAAAGTTTTTGGGTTCTGGGGGGAGTATGGTCGCAAGGGTAAAACTTAAAGGAATTGACAGAAGGCACCACCAGGAGTGAAGCCTGAGGCTTAATTTGACTTAACACGGGGAAACTTACAAGGTCCAGACATAGTAAGGATTTACAGACTGAGAGCTCTTTCTTTTTTTTTGATCAGTAAATGTAAATTATTTTGATCAAAATTGTACAAATACACTGGGCATACCCAGGAGAGACAAAGGAATCAAGAGAAAAACAAAAGCATTGGGCAAATCCAGACAAGCAGACCCCAAATTACACAGGTTCCGCAAGGGAAGGATACAAAGTGAAAATAACTTTACAAGTATGTGTCATGATCCTGCGAATGATGCAGTCCTTGTTCAGTCTATTTCTTAAAAAAATACTAAGATTGCGGGCCTTCCAGAGATGGTAAACTGTTGCTGCCAAAGCAATGCGTTTCTGCTTAGCTTGAAACCCTGTCCCGCGAGCTTCCTTTTTGAGCCACTTGAGTGCGCTTAGAATGGTTGTCATACTGCACTGAATCTGCAGCCAGACTCTAATAGTATCCCAAATACCTCTGCAAAAAGAACACTGAAAGAAAAGGTGCTGGTTTGTTTCCAATGTGACCCAACAAAAAGAACAATTGCCATCCGAATCTTGGAATTGAAGTCTGTCCATAGTAAGCAGTCGTTGCTTCACACTGAGCCAAAGTATGAAATTATGCTTAGGAGTGCTGGAGCCATTCCACACATCCTTTGCCCAACTGACCCGATTGGCCCTTGGCCTCCAAATATTGAAGGCAGTCTTGGCAATAAAATGACCCTCACTGCCCCAGCTGTTGAGACGCAAATCTGCCAGAATGTGAGATCCCTCAATGGACAAAACTGATCATGCAAAGTTTCTTGATGAGGGGTGTGTCCTCATGCTTGCATTTTAGGTCCCAAATCTCAACCCCTCTCAAGTAGTAATGGCAAATCCATTCGACCCACAGAGACTCCTTTTTGGCATAGATATTCCAAAGGGTCTGTGAGAGTAAGGCATTGTTCCATGCACCCAGATTGATAATGCCCACTCCCCCTTCGTCTTTGGGCAAACAAATGTCCTTCCATGTGACCAACAGCTTCTTCTTCAAAAGAGAATTACCACTCCACAAGAAATTCCTGCTAAGCTTAATAAGTCTGTCTAGAACATTTTCAGGGATAAGAAATATGGAAAGCCAAAAACAGCCCACTCCTTGCAGAACCGATTTGATAAGTTCCAAGTGACCCGCATACGAAAGTGAAGACCCACTCCAAGAATTGATATAGGAAGCAATCCCGGAAATAAAGGGCAGATAATGAGCCAAAGTTAGCCTCGAAGCTATAAGCAGGATGCCCAAGTACCGAAAAGGCATTGTGCCTCGAGAAAACCCTGTGATTCTATACAAATCCTCCAAGTCTCTTCCATGGACACCAGCAGTGAGAATGCAAGATCTGGCCAGGCTAGCCTTCAGTCCAGAAACATCTCCAAACAAGTGTAGTTTGTCCATCAGGAGCTAGACTGAAAAGGAATCCCCTCGAGCAAAAAGGACCAAATCATCAGCAAAAGCCAAATGTGTAATGTGAAGAGCATCACACTTAGGATGAAAACTAAATCCATCCGTCCTCTTCAGGGAGGCAAGCATTCTAGAGAAATATTCCAAACAAAGGATGAAGAGAAAGGGAGAGATGGGGTCCCCTTGCCTTAAACCTTTTCTTCCTTGAAAAAAACCATGGATGGACCCATTGATCGGTAAAGAGAAAGATGGAGTAGTCACACAAAGCATAATCCATTTGATAAATTTGAGAGAGAAGCCAAAACCTTCAAGAACACCCTACAAAAACTCCCAATTTATAGAATCAAAAGCCTTGCGAAAATTGATCTTAAGCATGCAATGAGAGGAAATCCGTTTCCTAGAATAATGACGCAAAGTTCCTGGACCAGGAAAATATTTTCCACCAAATTACGGCCCTGCAGGAAGGCCGATTGTGCTTTGTCCACCACACTGTCAAGGCAAGGAACGATTCTAGTAGACAAAATCTTAGAAATGATTTTATACACAACATTGTAACAAGCAATGGGGGCGGAAATCACTCACCTTGGACGCATAACTATGCTTCGGAATGAGGGCAAGAAAGGTGTGATTGATTTGCTTAAGAATGGCCCCATTGTCAAAGAATTCCGAAACAGCCCTACAAACATCATCTTTAATAAGCTGCCAAGATTGTTTGAAGAAAGCCGAAGAAAAACCATCAGGACCCGGTGCCTTATCATCACTAATACTAAAAAATGTATCCTAGATTTCCTCATAAGAAATGGCACTGGTCAGGCCGTGAGTCAAACTGGAATCCACACCACCGTTAGCAAAAACACTCTTGTCCATAGGGGCACAAGGGGAGGAAGTGCCCAAAAGCTCCTCATAGAACATGACAAACTCATTAGCAACCTCTTGAGGGGAGGAGGTGAAGCTGCCATCAACTTTTTCAACACACAAAATCTGGTTCCTTTTAGAGTTCCTTTTGATGATGGAGTGGAAAAACTTGGAACCTTTGTCGCTGTTCATCAAGAACCTGGTTTTAGCTTTCTGAGAAAGGAAGCTGAGCTCGGCATTTGCAAGCCGTAAAGCGGTGTTCCACTACTCAACCACACGAACTTTAAGAGACGCATCCTCCGCGAAGTCATGAAGCTCCTGTTGAAGCTCATTTAATAGGTCAGATGCCCTCTCAGCACGAGAGGAGATGTGATCAAAATGCTTACGGTTAAAAGATTTAAGGGGGGTCTTGAGACCTTGCAATTTTTTGCAAAGAATAAACATACAGGTACCTCTTATATCCATGTTCCAATGCTAACAAACCGTGGGATGGTAGTTTGCATGCTGCGTCCACATATTAAAGAACTTGAAAGCACGACACCCAATTGAGTCCCAATCAAACAAGGAAACAACACATGGGGAGTGGTCTGAAAGACACCCCGAGGGCAAAAACTTGGCATGTACATTGTAACCACTGGAAAACCACCCGCCATTGACCATGGCCCTATCAAGCTTGCTCCAATCCGTGTTGTTTGACCAAGTAAAAAAATAGCCAGCTGAGTTAATGTTAGTCAGCCTAGTGACTGCACAACAATTTGAGAAATATCTAAGCTCATAAGCAGAGATGTCTTGCCCACAACATCTTTCGTCCGTAAACAGAACATTATTAAAATCCCCCAACACAATCCAAGGCAGGGACGAACAGGAGCTAAAAGCAGTGAGACCTTCCCACAAAAGCCTTCTATTCACAATGGAATGAGCCCCATACACAAAAGAAATATTGAATTCCTGACATGGCATGCTTGCAACCACACAGGATTCCGGTGCAGTGACTGCCTAACTTTGGTTATCTTCTTTTTATCAACCTTTTTCTTAGTGACTAAATCATCATCAAAAGATGGTGAAGGATCCGAGGAGTGATCAGTTAAAGGCAAGGATTCGGAATCACCCACGGCTTTCCCTTGAGATTGATGAACGTCAATGCAACCTATGGAAGAAAGTGAGACAACTGATGGGTTACGGGTTGCACAGGGAGTAAGTGAAATTTTCACATTATTACAAACATGGGGCACCCTAGTTGCTTTTGGAGAAGGGGAACGAGGATGAACACCATGAGCCACAATTTTCTTATCATGACGAGCCACTGGCTCGGTCGTATTAACAACAGCATCATCAGAAGGTGCAGACAAATTACAAACTCCTGGAGTACCTGTACTCTCCTTAGCCACCTTTTTGTTGCCTGTTTTGCAGCCCTCAGAAGAATGCCCAATCTTAGAGCAAGAGTTACAGAATTTCGGAAGATGCTCATACCAAACATTCTGAACAAACTCAGTACCGCCAGGGAGTTCAATATCAACTTGCTTCAAAATAGGTTGAGACATATTAATTTCAACTAAAACACGAGCAAAAGAGAGGCATTCTCTCATCATGGTAAGCTTGTCCGTGTTAATGGGTTTCCCAATTTGAGATGCAATTTTGGTGAGGGCCTTAGCATTCCAAAGGCACAGCAGCAAGTTCCTAAACTGGACCTAAACAGGCATAATGCACAAATCTTCATCACCAAACAAGAAAAATTTTGGCATAATTTTCATAAGCAATGGTCGACCAAAAGCAAAGTAAGGTCCTCCTTGTAAAACCTTGAGCATGCTCTATTCGTCATCAAACTTAAAGATAATTCAACCACTATCATGAAAATGAACACGATGCTTTACCTGCCAGCTGTCACAATTGGTTTTATGAGCCATTTTGATTGGAAATTTGTCTACAAAATGCCCAATAAGACAGAATTTCCATCCGGATGAGTCATCGTCAATCTCTTCCTTGAAAAGCTTGACCTTAACTGAATACGAATCAATTTTTTCCAGCTTAATGTCATTTGATGGCTTTCGATTATCGATAAACAGGCTGGTCCATGTCTTCATCTCCTTGGTTGGTTTCTTTGTAGCAGCACCCATGAGGGTATTGAGGTACCACCTGCTCGGTAGTCACCAAACTCACCAGAGGAAGAGGGAGTATCATGGTCCCCCAATGTTCTAGACCCGCTAGACGAGGAGCTCCCAACACTCTTCTAACTATTTGCTATAGTAGGTGGGAAAACATAATTCAAATCTGGGGCATTAAAAGAGACGGGAAGATCAGCTTTGAATTTGAATTTTAAATTCTGCCCTACAGCTTTTCCCTCACTGCAGACAGAAGTTCCAGAACACAGAGCAGGGACCTGTCCCCTTCTGCCACTCACCTTGGGAACAACACCCGCCTATTCAGATGACCCATCACCACCATGGCAGGTGGCACCATGAACATCACCCTGCACAGCACCATGAACATTAGAATGTTTCACACCATGAGCAAAAGCGTGCTCAACACCATCTTTGATAGCATCATGATCATCATCATTCAGCACATTATTATTTATACTTTCAGAGATTGAAGCCAGCGGTTTAGATCGGGAAGTCGAACCTTCCTCTTTCTTCTTATGATTCCTTCCCATTGTGGGAAAAAGGAAAAGAGAAACACAGACCAGAGGTTCTCGAGAGCCAAGAAGAAATACAGAGATTGAAGAGAACCACGAACCAAGCACGAAACAGAGAAATGGAAGATGAAAGATGCGAAAACAACATCAGCGAAAGGTAGCACCTTGAGAGGGTTTTCTCACTCTAGAGCTTGAGAGAATCTCTCTCTAACCTTGACTTTGACTGAAAGCTCTTTCTTGATTCTATGGGTGGTGGTGCATGGTCGTTCTTAGTTGGTGGAGTGATTTATCTGGTTAATTCCATTAACGAACGAGACCTTAGCCTGCTAACTAGTTATGCGAAGGTATCCCTCCGCAGCTAGCCTCTTAGAGGGACTAAGGCCTTTTAGGCCACGAAAGTTTGAGGCAATAACATGTCAGTGATGGTCTTAGATGTTCTGGGCCGCACGTGCGCTACATTGATGTATTCAACGAGTTATAGCCTTGGCCGACAGGCTCGGGTAATCTTTGAAATTTTATCGTGATAGGGATAGATCATTGTAATTGTTGGTCTTGAACGAGGAATTCCTAGTAAGCGCGAGTAATTAGCTCGCGTTGACTACGTCCCTGCCCTTTGTACACATCGCCTGTCACTCCTACCGATTGAATCATCTGGTGAAATATTCCGATTACGGCGTCGTGGGCGGTTCACTGCCCACGACGTCGCGAGAAGTCCACTGAACCTTACCATTTAGAGGAAGGAGAAGTCGTAACAAGGTTTCTGTAGCTGAACCTGCGAAAGGACCATTGTCGAACCCTACGAAGGCAGAACGACCTGCGAACCCGATTAAACGATGCGGGGTTGTTGCGGGAGAGGCAGCTCGTCCCCAGCCCGCGTGTAGGTCCTGAATCGGGGCGAACTCCTCGCAAACATCGAACCCCAGGATGGAATGCGCGAAGGAAAACCAAAAATGGGGGCCAACCTATCCCTACCCCATCCGCGGTGTGCGGGTTAGACCTCAGTCATTTACGTAATGAAAATGACTCTCGGCAACGGATATATCAGCTCTCGTATCGATGAAGAATGTAGTGAAATACGATACTTGGTATGAATTGCAGAATCCTGTGAACCATCGAGTCTTTGGATGCAAGTTGCACCCAAAGCCATTAGGCCGATGGCACGTCTACTTAGGCATCATGTATCGCGTCGCCCCTCCACCCCAAGCCTCAATATTGGGTCGCCGGGTCCGTGCGTGGGGACAAATTGTGGCTTCCCATGTCTCGAGGCGCAGTTGGCCGAAATGCGAGTCCGGCGTGACGGATGTCATGACAAGTGGTGGTTGGTCCATTCAACTCGCGAGTTGTTGTGCGTCGTACTGTCGTGCATGCGGGACTAAAGATAGACCCTACAGCCCTGTACACTACGACCGCAACCCTAGGTTAGGCGGGATTACCCACTGAGTTTAAGCATATCAATAAGCAGAGGAAAAGAAACTTACAAGGATTCACTTAGTAACGGCGAGCGAACCAGGAACAACCCAGCTAGAGAATCGAGTGGCTCCGCCGTCCAAAATGTAGTATGGAGAAGCGTTCTCAGCAGCAGACCGGGCCTATGTCCCTTGGAAAGGGGTGCCAGAGAGGGTGAGTGCCCCGTCGTGCCCGGACCCTGTCCCACCATGAGGCGTTGTCGACGAGTCGGGTTGTTTGGGAATGCAGCCCTAAGTGGGAGATAAATTATGTCCAAGGCTAAATACGGGCGAGAGACCGATAGCGAATAAGTACCGCGAGGGAAAGATGAAAAGGACTTTGAAAAGAGAGTCAAAGGGTGCTTGTAATTATCACGAGGGAAGTAGATGGGGGCCGGCGATACGCCCCGGTAGTATGCAGAACGGCAAGAGACGGTCTACCGATCAGCTCGGGGCGTGGACCAGCGCAGATTGGGGCGGCAGCCAAAGCCTGAGTAGTAGATATGCCCGCGGAACGCCGTCGCCTCAATCATGGCTGGGTAGCGTGCGCCTTCAGCGTGCTTCGGCATCTGCGTGTTCTCGGTGCTAGCTTGCGGGCTCCCCATTCGACCCTTCTTGAAACACAAACCAAGGAGTCTAACATGTATGTGAATCAACGGGTGCGTAAACCTACAAGGCGTAAGGAAGCTGATTGGCGGGATCCCCCCCGGGGGGTGCACCACTGACCGACCTTGATCTTCTGATAAGGGTTCGAATGCGAGCATACCGTCGGGACCCGAAAGATAGTGAACTATGCCTGAGCGGGGTGAAGCCAGAGGAAACTCTGCTGGAGGCCCGCAGCGATACTGACGTAAAAATCATTCGTCTGACTTGGGTATAGGGGCGAAAGACTAATCGAACCATCTAGTAGCTGGTTTCCTCCGAAGTTTCACTTAGGATAGCTGGAGCTCGCGTGCGAGTTCTATCGGTTAAAGCCAATGATTAGAGGCATCGAGGGCGCAACGTCCTCGACCTATTCTCAAACTTTAAATAGGTAGGACGGCACTGCTGCTTCGTTGAGCCGCGCCACGGAATCAATAGCTCCAAGTAGGCCAATTTTGGTAAGCAGAACTGGCGATGCGGGATGAATCGGAAGCGAGGTTACGGTACCCAACTGCGTGCTAACCTATATCCCATAAAGGGTGTTGATCGATTAAGATAGCAGGACGGTGGTCATGGAAGTCGAAATCTGCTAAGGAGTGTGTAACAACTCACCCGCCGAATCAACTAGCCCCGAAAATGGATGGCGCTTAAGCGCGCGACCTATACCCGACCATTGGAGCAAGTGGCAGGCCCCGATGAGTAGGAGGGCACTCTGGTCGTCGTAAAACCCAGGGCACGAGCCCGGGCAGAGTGGCAATCGGTGCAGATCTTGATGGTAGTAGCAAATATTCAAATGAGAACTCTGAAGGCCGAAGAGGGGAAAGGTTCTATGTTAACGGCACTTGTACATAGGTTAGTCGATCCTAAGGGTCGGGGGAAGCCTGACAAATAGCGCATTCCGCGCGTGCACCGAAAGGGAATCAGGTTAAAATTCCTGAACCGGGAAGTGGTGGTTGACGGCAACATTACGGAGTACGAAGACGTCGGTAAGGGCCTTGGGAAGAGTTATCTTTTCTATTTAATAGCCTGCCCACCCTGGAAACGACTCAGCCGGAGGTAGGGTCCAGTGGCTGGAAGAGCACCACACATCGCATAGTGTCTGGTGCTCTCCCGGTGGCCCTTGAAAATACGGAGGACCGAGTGCCGTCCATGCCCAGTCATACTCATAACCGCATCAGGTCTCCAAGGTAAACAGCCTCTGGTCGATGGAACAATGTAGGCAAGGAAAGTCGGCAACATGGATCCATAACTTCGGGAAAAGGATTGGCTCCGACGGCTGGGCACGGGGGTCCCAGTCTTGAACCCGTCGACTGTCAGCGGACTGCTTAAGCTGTGCCCGCGGTGAATGCCAGTCGCTATGTACCGGCCGGGGGATGGACTGGGAACGACTCCCTCGGGGTCCTTCCCCGAGCGTCAAACAACCGGCTCAGAACTAGTATGGACAAGGGGAATCCGACTGTTTAATTAAAACAAAGCATTGCGATGGTCCCTATGGATGCTCACACAATGTGATTTCTACCTAGTGCTCTAAATGTCAAAGTGAAGAAATTCAACCAAGCACGGGTAATTGACGGGGATAACTATGACTCTCTTAAGGTAGCCAAATGCCTCGTCACCTAATTAGTGACGTGCATGAATGGATTAACTAGACTCCCACTGTCCCTGTCTACTATCCAGTGAAACCACAGGCAAGGGAACGGGCTTGGTAGAATCAACGGGGAAAGAAGACCCTGTTGAGCTTGACTCTAGTGTCGTGGCAATCCAAGTACTACGTAGGCAGGAAGATTGCTTGTCCCGTTCTGTGCATGTGGGTGCATATAGGGGGATGGTGGGGGATTGCGCGATTAAGTGACGATGCGAGTGTTAAGAAGAGACGATGGCTAGAGCTTCAATGTTATGGCGATCCAAGCACCGTGCTGCCTCAAAGCCGTCCCACAGTGTGTTCCCATGGGCCTGTGCGATGCGCGAATCACTTAGCACATGACGCCATGGTCCTCACTGAGTCGTAATGCGATGAACGTGGTCCTGTGTCATGGTGATCCAAGCACCGCGTGGGCAATAAGTCCGCTTTCGGTTGGTATCTCAAGTGCGTGCACTCGGTGCTTGGTCGGGCACCACGAAGTAGCCTCCTAAGCTTACGACGTGTGGCCTAGTCATGCATCTCGTGTCGTTCTTGTCCCTTGTCCCTCAGAAATTCTTTGTGCCTAGTGGTACATTCTCGGGCCATCGCGCTGATTCCGTCTGCTTGAAAGGCTTCTTTTGCCTAGACGGTAGGGCGGTTACCGGCTTGGTGGTCTAGGAATAACAAACGTGATAGTGCGTGAGTAGTGGTCGGCTTGTATGGGTCGGTTGGATCTCTGCTTGAGGATCGACGTCCACCCCTACTTGCCTCTTCATTTGCGGGCCGAGTGCTTACGTTGCCTCGGTTGGTAGGTCAATTTCCTATGTCGTGTACCTACAAAGAAGGCAGTCTAAAGTCACATCGTCCATCTTTTGCCTGCGTCTGCCTCCGTGGATGATGTGGGGCTAACCCCGAAGAACGTCCCGTGTTCCACGCTTGTATTTTCGTGGTTGTTTATCTTTCCTTGATGTGTGGTATCTTATTGCTTAAGCACACTTTAATTGTTTAATTGCTTTATTTGTACTAACTGCTGCATTGTAAATCCCCAGTAGACCTTATCCCTCACTAGGCAATTGTGATTGCTCATACCTCGCTAAACATGTTTCAGGTGGTACAGTTGGAGGAGTTGCCTTGATTGCTATGTGCTATTACTTGAGATTGGAGTGAATGCCTGCTAAACTATGGAAGACCTTGTTTGTTCTACTTTCTGTTCTATTTTGAAGCCTTAGGGCTTATGTATATATTTGGGTAGTTGCAAGTTTGAAAACTAAGTGGATGAAGTAAGTGTTATGGAATTGTGGCATGTAATAACTTATGCTTTTGCTTCTAGCTATGTTGCATGCTTGGGTGTGAATGAACGGATGTATGGTTGGCTTTAATTTCTAAGAATGTTTAATTACTAACATAGAATGGTATGATAAGCAAATGAAGACAAAGATTTTAAGACTATTGTTGCATGCTTATATGTATTTATATTGTCTTGTATTGCTTAAGGCTCGGATGGCCTTGAAGTTGCGATTTCAATTAGAAATATTGTTCCTTTTTCCTTGTGGTTTTATTTGAATGGTTACAGGTTTTTAGAATGTCCACGGTATAGGGGAGACTCTGTCCGTTTTTCCTAAATTTTGTGACCGGGTTTGGAAATAGGGTTGAGAATAGCTTGGTTATTAGAGCCTCCGGTCTCATGAGGGATCGGGGAGTTATAACCGTTCTTAGTTGGTAGAGCGATTTGTCTGGTTAATTTCGTTAACAAACGAGACCTCAGTATGCTAACAAGCTATGCGAAGGTATCCCTCCGCAGCTAGCTTCTTAGAGGAACTACGACCTTTTAGGCTGCGAAAGTTTGAGGCAATAACAGGTCAGTGATCCCCTTAAATGTTCTGGGCCGTACGCACGCTACACTGATGTATTCAAGGAGTCTATAGCCTTGGCCGACAAGCCCGGGTAATGTTTGAAATTTCATCGTGATGGGGTAATATCATTGCAATTGTTGGTCTTGAACAAGAAATTCCTAGTAAGCACGAGTCATCAGCTCGCGTTGACTACATCCCTGCCCTTTGTACACACCGCCTGTCGCTCCTACTGATTGAATGATACGGTGAAGTGTCTAGATTGCGATGACGTGGGCGGTTCGCTGCCCGCGATGTCGCGAGAAGTCCATTGAACCTTATCATTTAAGGGAAGGAGAAGTCGTAACAAGGTTTCTGTAGGTGAACCTGTGAAAGGATCATTGTCGAACCTTGCGAAGGCAGAATGACCTGCGAACCCGTTTAAACGATGCAGGGCCGATGCAAGAGAGGCGGCTCGTCCCCAGCCTGCGTGTCGATCCTGAGTCAGGGTGAACACCCCGCAAACAACAAACCCCAGCGTAGAATGTGCAAAGGAAAATGAAAAATGGGGGCCAGCCTATCCCTGCCCCATCCGGGGTGTGCCAGGTTAGGCTTCGGTCCTTTATGAAACGAAAATGACTCTCGACAACGGATATCTCGACTCTCGCATCGATGAAGAACATAGCAAAATGTGATACTTTGTGTGAATTTATCACGCCCCAACCCGACCTATAGAGGCTAAACTAGGGAGTGATCTAAACATTCAAGTCATTTTATGTACTTAATCATTCATAAAGGTTTAACACTTAACGTTTAGCCTAAACTCCACAAATTCTCCAGAAAACCGGCAGCACAACGGCTGTAATTGGGCTCTTTAGTTTGACCTAATTCTCTAAACGCCTCGAAACTTCCAATCTCAAATTCATTTCCAACTGAGATTACTATTTATCACCAATCGGGGTGCCTACTAGTTACTTGAAGCCTTGTTCGACTAATAACCTAGCATGATACTATATCTCGTTTATTTGTCAATCCAGTTACACCGATACCTGTTGATCTTAGCTTAACAATGAGTATTTGCTTAAGATTGGATAAATTTATTTTACTTAGCTCTTATCTAGTACCTCATAAGTCTGTGATAGATACTAAACTAAAGTAGCGATAGCAAAATGACCAGAAGAGTGTTTACCTAGTTGTGATCAGTACAACCCAAAATTTGACCCCAAATTACAACGGGGGTCATTTACAATACAACAACATGCAACATAAGAAATAGTCTTCAAGCAACATATCGTTCACAAAATGGCCATAGTCAAGTAAGGAACGTAGGGCAAGCAATCATTCCAAGGAGTCATCAATAGGCACGTTGTCCTCGGGTACCTGTTCCTAGTCTTTTTCACCTGAGATGATAAAAGAGGGTGAGTCCTTATGAACTCAGCCAGGGGGAACGAGAAATACATTTTGAAACTCTTTTTCCGATTAACTTATGAAAAACCCCTTTTTGAAAACATGTCACGTATTACAAGTAATAAGGTACACAAGTATAAGAATCAAATTGAGCAACAGATACAAATACCAATCATTTCAAGGATACGGTGAGCATTTACTCTCAATTCAATTTAGATATGATTGTTGCGGCCGACTTCAATAATCAACTTATCGCTCCCATTTGGGTGTACTCCGGATGTACCCCAAAATCTACGACCCAACTCTCTGAGGGTCGAATGCCAAGCGAGAGAGGGAATTGGACCATGGTAGTCACAGTAGCACTGACAAGCCCGATGCTGCCCGACGTGCGTGAAACGCTACCATGCCACAATGAAAGGTTGCAACCTTGTATGCAATGCACATTTATAACATTTAACATATCACATTAGGAGGACAACAAAGTAGGTTGCCTCCGAGCAGTTATAAGATTGCATGTTGACAAGTAAATACATGAGGCATGTTTGACATGTAATTTCACTTGTAAAACGCATGGAGTTATATGAATATTAAATGGGCAGCCATGTAACACACGTAAATCAAGTCATATAACTCATTTTGGGGTTCACGCAATCAAATAATAAGGTCATACAACATGCAACGACATCTACGTGGGACCGGGTGTAAGAAAAGTCTACTTATCAACATGTAATCGTCGGAATCACATTTAGGGCTATAAGGACAACTACGGGCAGCCCCCTAATTACATAATTAGACACGATAACCATAGGATCAATACTTAGCACGTTTTCATAGTCACTAGGGTTTCAATTCATGCTTACCCGTGCGATTAAGCCACAAGTTGTCACGTAATTAAACTCAAGCCATGCATCGATTAATTAAAACACCCTCAATCATCCAAAACAGTCCACACAACATCCAAGTGCCACAATCCCAAGCATTTAATACAACGAGAGAAGTTACAATAATTTTCAAAGCATATCACTAAACAAAAGTCTCACTGCAATGGTTTGTTTTCCCACAATCATTTAGACAAGAAAATCATCTCCAATTCCAGTGACCAAAATGTCAAATTAAAGCTTAAGGAGTGAACTAAACCCAGAAACAAACCTCGCATCATTTGGAGTTCGGATTCAAGAGTTATAGCCAAAACCGTGAGACTACGCAAAACTATCCAGATTTGTACACATTTCAATACTTGTCATTTTTTAGGGCCTTAGGATCGGATTTAGCCTTAGTCTATTTCTGACAAAAATGTCTAGAACTGAAAATTCTAGCAGTATGATAAATTTCATGAATTTTTGGTATCATTTACTAAGTCAAAACTGGTTCATTCTACAAGGACAGTGAACTGCTAAAAACCTGCTCCATTTTCCCAGATTTTTCCAGATTTGGACACCTTTCGATGTTTTGCAATTTTGGGGACCTTAGAGTCAAAATTGGCCTTTGCCTATTTCTATGACAAATTCTCAGAACTGGAAAAACTAGCCACCTAAAAATTTTCATGAATTTTCAACATCATTTACCTGGTCAAATTCACTTCGTTCCAACAAGTCAGAAAACTGCCATTTACGCGATTTCACCTATCTTCAAATTCTAGCCAAATATCTTGCCATGCATGTTTACAAAAGCTCATGTACACACATATATCACAAGTACAGAGGTAAAAATAGACATTTAAAGGCATGCATGTGGTTTTGGAAAGCTTTTAAAAAGGATTAACCCTCACCTTAGCAACTTTATCAACAAATGATGCTCAAAACTCTTGGAGATGCACAAATGGTCTTCTTTCCTTGTTTGGACGAGGGATATTGCTTGATTTCCTTAACTCCTAGCTAAGTTACCATGTCCTTAGTATGTGCATGTGGTTAGAAAAAAAAGGAAATGAAATAGAAGCTATCAACATACCTAAGGGCCGAATGAGTGTTCTATGAGCTTGCATGCATGTTTCTTTGCTTCTAGCTTGCTTGGTCGAGTGCCTTAGTGGCTTGAATGTCTTGATGAACCTTAGGATGATGAGCTTGAGCTATGGAGACTAAAATTGCAGCCAAGGCCGAGAGAGAGAGAGGAAATGAGAGAGTGAGAGAAAGAGAGAAAGAAATGAAAAGCTTTGAAGAGTTTTGATGCATGTGTCGGCTATGGGCTTGCAAATTTCAGAATTTGTGTCTTCAAGAGCATATTTTGAATCATCTTAGCATGGGTGATTGTGTGGGCCGAGATTGTGGTGCCTTGGGTAGGGTTTTAAGTCATTTTTTATTCTTTGTGTCATGAGCTTGTCATAGCTTGTCTAAGATGATTTTAAATTGCAAAGCATGCACAAAGTTCTTCACATGGTCGGCCAAGCTTGTGCAATTTCTGAATTTTTGTCATGTTTTGAGCATTATTTAATTGAGTGTGCTTGGAACATGCAAAAAGAATGAAGAATAAAGAATAGGAATGTTTAGCTTTTGGTGCCATTACGTCTTCTAGTGAGTTGAATTAGCATTTTAATATTAGTTAGTAGAGTTTGTAGGATTAATTAATGATCTAGTGCTTCGTGTAAGATGCTTTCTTGATTAGCGTGCGGGCACGCTTTCTTAGGTTTAGGGCACGCACTACGAGATAAGGCACGAACTATGAGCCGATGCACGCTCTTTAAGTAAAGACACGCAGCCCTAAATGAATGCACATAATTCGATGCAAGTCACACAAAACGAAACACAACTCTTAAACCTAGGTCAAGGCACGCAAATCTAGGTTAGGGCACATGAAATGATGTATTGCACGCAAATCAAGATCGGGCCTGATATCCTCCCCTCCTTAAAAGAATTTCATCCCGAAATTCAATATTACCTTTGAAATAAAGCTGGATACTATTGCTCCATCTGGTCTTGCCTTTCCCACGTTGCTTCTTCAACTCCATGATGATCCCACAACACTTTCACCATCGGTATAGATTTGTTGCGCAACTCCCGATCTTGCTGGTCTAGGATCCGAATGGGCTTCTCTTCATAAGACAAGTTCTCCCGAAGCTACAAAGGCTCTGGCTCCAAGATATGCGATGGATCAGGGTGATACTTCCATAGCATTGAAACATGAAAGACGTCGTGAATATTGGAGAGGTTTTGGGGTAGTTCCAGGCGATACGCCAATTTGCCAACCTTCTTAATTATCTCAAATGGTCCTACGAACCTCGGGCTCAACTTTCCACCCTTGCTGTGTTTAATCAGTCCCCTCCGAGGTGATATCTTCAAGAACACCTTGTCGCCGACCTCAAACTCTAGACTCTGTCTTCGTCGGTCTGCATAACTTTTCTGCCTGCTTTGGGCGGTAAGCATCCATTTCTGGATGAGGTGGACATTATCAATAGTCTTCATAAGTTCAGGTAGAAGGGTCGGGTCAAAAGTCTTCGTCTCACCTACTTCATCCCAGTAAATTGGGGATCGACACTTACGTCCATACAATGCCTCAAATGGGGCCATCCCGATAGTGACCTGATAGCTGTTATTATAAGTGAACTCCGCTAAGACATCTATTTCTCCCAACCTTTTCCGAAGTCTAAAACACACGCCCTCAGTATATCCTCCAGAATCTGAATAGTTCTCTCAGATTGTCCATCAGTCTGAGGGTGATAAGCCGTGCTGAAACTCAACTTCGTTCCCAAAGCTTCTTGCAATCTCTTCCAAAATCAGAAGTAAAACGAGGATCCCTATCCGACACAACACTCACAGGCATCCCGTGCAACCTTACAATATCCACCATATACATATCTCCTAGTTTCTCAGGACTATCCTCCTTGTTCATCAGTAGGAAGTGCGCTGACTTGGTCAGTCTATCCACTATAACCCAAATGGCGTCATGGCCCTTTTGTGACCTGGGCAGGTCCATGACAAAGTCCATATTTATGTGTTCCCATTTCCATTGAGGAATTTCCAATGGCTGAAGTAAACATGCTGTTTGTTGATGTTCTACTTTGACTCTCTGGCAAGTCAAACACTGTGCCACAAATTCCGCGATCTCCCTCTTCATGTTATTCTACCAATAGTGTTGCTTCAAATCCCGGTACATCTTTGTTCCGACGGGGTGAATAGTGTATCTTGAATTATGGGCTTCTTCAAGAATCTTATTTTTCAACTCTGGATCATTAGGAACACAAATTCGATTCCTGAACCTCCAAATACCATCATCATGAAACTTGAAATCTGTGTTGGTTTCTTCAATCTTCTGAAACTGTTGGTCCTTTTATTGAGCCTCTCGTAATTCAGACAACAAGGTCGACTGAACCTGTGCAGTGGAAAATAGTAACCCTTTTTGAGTCAATTGTGGTTTCCACAAAAATGCTTCTTCTAACAACTCCTGCACCTTAACTTCCAGTTTTGCCAAGCTCGCTTTCCGACTTAAGGCATCTGCAACTACATTTGCTTTACCAGGCACATAATTGATTGTGCAGTTATAATCATCCAAAAGCCCCATCCACCGTTTTTGCCTCATGTTCAACTCTTTTTGTGAGAACAAGTATTTCAAGCTCTTGTGATCAGTAAAAACCTCAAACTTGTTACCCCACAGATAGTGCCTCCATTTTTTGAGTGCAAACACAATAGCCACCAACTCCAAATCATGCGTCGGGTAGTTCAATTCATACGGCTTGGGCTTCCTAGAGGCATACGCAATCACTCTACCATTCTGCATCAACAAACACCCCAGTCCTTCTTTGAAAGCATCGCTATAGATTACAAAGCCTTGACTCCCTTTAGGCAATGCAAGAACAGGTGCGGTAGTTAATCTTTTCTTCAATTCTTGGAAGCTGTTCTCACACTTGTCATCCTACACGAACTTTGTTTTCTTTTGAGTGAGCTTTGTAAGCGGTCCTACGATCTTTAAGAAATCCTTCATGAACCTCCGATAATAGCCAGCTAGACCAAGAAAACTCTGAACCTCCGTAACATTTTTCAGCTTCTTCTAAGACATCACCGCGTCTATCTTTGTTGGATCTACTACTATTCCCTCTTGGGATATAATGTGACCCAAGAACGCAATCTGCTGTAACCAAAATTTTCATTTGCTAAACTTTGCATACAATTGAAGCTCTACAAGTTTCTGCAGTGCCAATCGCAGATGTTGTTCATGCTCAGCCTCGGATTTCGAGTATACCAAAATATCATCAATGAAGATCACTACAAATTGGTCCAAGTAGGGTTGAAACATCCTGTGCATCAAGTCCATAAAAGCTGCAGGGGCATTAGTTAGTCCAAATGGCATCACCACATATTCATAATGCCCATATCTCGTCCTAAAAGCCATTTTAGGCACATCTTCCTTTTTGATCTGCAACTGATAGTACCCTTGCCTCAAGTCAAGCTTCGAATACACTTTAGCTCCTTGAAGTTGATCAAACAACTCGTCGATCAGCGGAAGTGGGTATTTATTCTTGACGGTCACTTGGTTCAATCCTCGGTAATCGATGCATAGCCTCAACATTCCGTCTTTCTTCTTTACAAATAGGACTGGTGCACCCCACGGAGAAGAGCTTGGTTGAACAAACCCCTTCTTCAACAATCCTTGCAATTGGCCCTTCAGTTCTTGTAGCTCGGCTGGTGCCATATGATAGGGAGCTTTAGATATCGTTTGGGTGCCAGGCAGTAATTCTATTATGAAGTCGATCTCTCGATTTGGGGGTAAACTGGGTAATTCTTCTGGAAACACATCCACATAATCTTTAATCACTGGTATCTCCTCCAACTTAGCTCTGTCCGATGGCTTGTTGGTGAGGTAAGCTAAGTATCCACTACATCCTTTTCTCAAGGACTTCACTGCTTTCGTATATTAAATGATGGAACTCCCGATGAAGTCTCTTTGACCCATTACCTCCAATATTGGCTGACCAGGTATCTGGAATGTTACAATCTTCGTCCGACAATCTAGTCGGGCATGATGCTTTGCCAACCAGTCCTTCCTTAAGATGACTTCATAGTCTCGAAAGGGTAATACAATAAGATTGGCTGAGAATTCCCTATCTTTAGTTTGGATTTTACATGCTTTACAAGCTGAGCTAGTAACAAGTTTACAACCCATCGGAGTACTAACTTCTACTTCGTAATGAAAACATACAACTCGTAGTTTCACACGTTGTACACATAAGAGAGTAATAAATGAATGAGTAGCACCTGGATCAATTAGCACCCTAACAGGTTGATTCAGTATCAAGAATGTACCTTCAACAACAGCGGTCTTCTCTGGAAGTTCCTCGCACTTAATAGCATAAGCTCGGGCCTGAATTTTAGGAACTAGAGTCTTGCTTCTACCAACTGGCTTAATCTGATTTTGTCCCCCTTGCCATTTAGGACAATCCTTGACCTGGTGTTGATCGCTGCCACACCCTACACATCGTGCCGATTTTCTCCAATGCTAGCCTCGGTGTGACCCTTCTTGTCACAGTAAGAATAGTTGATAGACTGAGTAGCAGGTGAACGACTTGTGGATCCACGAGTAGAAGAGGCTGATGGTACTTTAGTCGGGCTACGGTTATTAACTGGTCTATTCTGGCTCTGGCCCTGACTGCGACTCTAAGTCTAGAATTTTCTCTATTGACCTGGAGGCTGATATGGTTTCTTGTTCGGTTGGCTCGAACTGGCTCTATCAAGTTTCCTCTTCTCAACTCGGGAGGCAGCCGCAAGGAGAGCAGAAAAGGTAGTGAAGTCATGCGAAGCTAACTAATCCTGAATTTCTGGCCTCAATCCATTCGTAAATTTCCACATCTTCGCCTCAGGGGTACTGACCATGTATTGAGCATAGCGGGACAGTCGGTCAAAACGAGCCTCGTACTGGGCCACCATCATGTTACCCTAGTTCAAGTGCATGAATTCTGCAATTCGCCTCTGCCTGGAAACTGCAGGTACGTATTTCTCCTTGAATGCCTTAACAAAATTACCCCACAAGCGAGGTGTATGATCAGTTTCTCAAAGCGACTCTACATTATGCCACCAATGTTCAGTATCCCCGTGCAACATAAGCACAACGAACTCAATCTTTTCCTCATTAGTATAGTCAAATGGCCTGAAAATCCTTTCAATCTCAGACAGCCAAGCCTCCGCCTTTTCATCATCAACTTCCCCATGGAATTTGGACGGGCAAAAGTTAAGGAACTCCCGCATTCTGCTATTTCTCCTATTGTTACCATCATTCCTGTTGTTGTTGTTGCTGTTGTTTGTTTCAGTGCATCTTGACATTCCATCACTCGCAACACGCGATCCATAGCATTCGCCATCACATTAAATATAGCCATGCCGGGATTATTTTGATGAGCATTTCCGGTCTCTTGGGGCTCACCGCTCCTATTAGTATTGCGGGTACTAGAGCCAGCCAACTATAGGCACAGATTATGGCACATAATTTATTGGAATACGACAAAATAAGAATTTAACGCATAAGGTATGCAACATATAATTTTTTATAGACACAATTCTCAAAACAGTTAAGACATGTTAATCACAAAAGCACATAGAAACAGAGAAGGCACAATTAATGTTGTCACACAATAACACACATAAACAAGTCATCCCAATAACCTTAGGGCTTCTACCCATGGTCCGAGAGTTAAACCTGGCTTAAGCAATCTAAGCTCTGATACCATTTCTCTAAGGTGTCATGCCCCAACCCCACCTATATAGGTTAGACTAAGGAGTGATCTACACATTCAAGTCATTTCACGTACTTGATCATTCATGAAGGTTTAACACTTAACGTTTAGCCTAAACTCCATAAATTCTCCGGAAAATCGACAGCACAACGGCTGTAATTGGGCTCTTTAGTTTGACCTAATTCTCTAAACGCCTCAAAACTTTTAATCTTAAATTCATTTCCAACTAAGATTACTATTTATCATCAATCGAGGTGCCTACTAGTTATCTTGAAGCCTGGTTTGACTAATAACCTAGCATGATACTATATCTCGTTTATTTGTCAATCCAGTTACACTGATACCTATTGATCTTAGCTTAACAATGAGTACCTGCTTAAGATTGGATAAATTCATTTTACTTAGCTCTTATCTAGTACCTCATAAGTCTGTGATAGATACTAAACTAAAGTAGCGATAGCAAAATGACCAGAAGAATGTGTACCTAGTTATGACCAGTACAAGCCAAAATTAGACCCCAACTTACAACGGGGGTCATTTACAATACAACAACAGGCAACATAAGAAATAGTCCTCAAGCAACATATCATTCATAAAATGGCCATAGTCAACTAAGGCACGTAGGGCAAGCAATCATTCCAAGGAGTCATCAATAGGCACATTGTCCTCGGGTACCTGTTCCTGGTCTTCTTCACCTAAGATGATAAAAGAGGGTGAGTTCTTATAAACTCAGCGAGGGGGAACGAGAAATACGTTTTGAAACTCTTTTTTCGGTTAACTTATAAATAACCCCTTTTTGAAAACATGTCACGTATTACAAGTAATAAGGTACACAAGTATAAGAATCAAATTGAGCAACAGATATAATTACCAATCATTTCAAGGATACGGTGAGCATTTTCTCTCAATGTTGATTTTGATACGATTGTTGCAACCGACTTCAATAATCCACTTATCGCTCCCATTTGGGTGTACTCCTAATGTACCCCAAAAACCTACGACCCAACTCTCCGAGGGTGGAATGCCGAGCGAGAGAGGGAATTGGACCATGGTAGTCACGGTAGCACCGGCAAGCTCGATGTCGCCCGGCGTGCGTGAAAAGCTACCATGCCACAATGAAAGGTTGCAACCTTGTATGCACTGCACATTTATAACATTTAACATATCACATTAGGAGGACAACAAAGTAGGTTTCCTCCGAGCAATTATAAGATCGCACGTTGACAAGTAAACACATGAGGCATGTTTGACATGTAATTTCACTTGTAAAATGCATGGAGTTATATGAATATTAAATGGGCAGCCTTGTAATACATGTAAATCAAGTCATATAACTCATTTCGGAGTTCATGCAATCAAATAATAAGGTCATACAACATGCAACGAGATCTACGTGGGACCGGGTGTAAAAAAGGTCTACTTATCAACATGTAATCGTCGAAATCACATTTAGGGCTATAAGGACAACTACGGGCAGCCCCCTAATTACATAATTAGACACGATAACCATAGGATCAACACTTAGCGCGTTTTCATACTCACTAGGGTTTCAATTCATGCTTACCCGTTCGATTAAGTCACAAGTTGTCACGTAATTAAACTCAAGCCATGCATTGATTAATTAAAACACCCTCAATCATCCAAAACAGTCCACACAACATCCAAGTGCCACAATCCCAAGCATTTAATACAACGAGAGAAGTTACAATAATTTTCAAAGCATATCACTAAACAAAACTCTCACTGCAATGGTCTGTTTTCCCACACTCATTTAGACAAGAAACCAATCTCCAATTCTAGTGAACAAAATTTCAAATTAAAGCTTAAGGATTGAACTAAATCCAGAAACAAACCTCGTATCATTTGGAGTTCGGGTTCAAGAGTTATAGCCAAAACCGTGAGACTACGCAAAACTGTCCAGATTTGTACACATTTCAATATTTGTAATTTTTGAGGGCCTTAGGATCCGATTTAGCCTTAGTCTATTTCTGACAAACATGTCTAGAACTGAAATTTTCATGAATTTTGTATATCATTTACTAAGTCAAAACGGGTTCGTTCTACAGGGACAGTGAACTGCCAAAAACCTGCTCCATTTTCCCAGATTTTCCAGATTTGGACACCTTTTGATGTTTTGCCATTTTGGGGACCTTAGAGTCAAAATTGTCCTTGGCCTATTTATACAAAAAATGCTCAGAACTGGTAAAAATAGTCACCTACCAATTTTCAATCATTTTCAATGTCATTTACCTGGTCAAATTCACTTCGCTCCAACAAGACAGAAAATTGCCATTTATGCGATTTCACCTATCTTCAAATTCTAGCCAAATATCTTGCCATGCATGTTTACAAAAGCTCATGTACACACATATATCACAAGTACAGAGGTAAAAATAGACATTTAAAGGCATGCATGTGGTTTTGGAAAGCTTTTAAAAAGGATTAACCCTCACCTTAGCAACTTTATCAACAAAGGATGCTCAAAACTCTTGGAGATGCACAAATGGTGTTCTTTCCTTGTTTGGCCGAGGGATATTGCTTGATTCCCTTAATTCCTAGCTAAGTTACCATGTCCTTAATATG
>CM075768.1:37090465-37110465 GCA_037974665.1 Ehretia macrophylla
CGAATGTCCCAAGTGCTATACCCCAATGCTATGCCCAATGATGCCCAAGTATCGACATCATAAGTTTTAAGTGTCGACGCGAAAATGCCCAAAGTGCTATATCCAAGTGCTATGTGCACCCAAGCTCTATGCCAAAGTGCTATGTGCACCCAAGTACTATGCCCAACGATGCCTAAGTGCTATGTTCTACACCCAAGTGCTAACTGGCCTACTGCCGGCCGACCCCGCGCATCGGCTCGAGTGCCCAAGTGTTAGACAGCCTACGCTTGCTTCGTAAGAGATGGCAAAAAATTTGAATCCGACCTTGTGTACTGCCAGCCCACCGAGGTGCCTAACGTTCTTCCTTTAGCATTACCGGTGACTGAGGTTATGTTGCCCCTTTCTTCAGCACGATTAGGCACGTTGGTGAACGGTTGTGGCATGGCTGCTTACAGTGTTGCATGATGGCGTACTTGGGGCCTCGGATGGGGCACATACCTGGGGCCTCGAATGGGGCACGTACTTGGGGCCTCGAATGAGCTACAGCGTGGCACACAGTTGGTGCACGGCTAGGCAAGGTTGTTACGCAGTGGGGTAGTGCATCGGGCACGATAGGGCAAGCACTTGGGCGACGATGCCGTACAATAGTGCGCGCATTGTGACGCCCGAGCTTTTTACCATACATTCATTACTGTTGCTTTCCTTAGTTGCGCATTTCTTTTGTGATCTATTTACTATATTTTATGATTACTATTCCTTTCGTTTTTCAGATTTATAATTATTTCAAGTTAGCATTTTTATTAAACCATATTAATCATAGTAGGAATGTGAAAAATGTGCCTTCGAGCGATTAGCGTGTAGAGCCTTCGTGTAGAAAAATGCTTTATTGAACTTAGTGAATAGTATTACGTGACTTAATTTAGTGTTTCATTTAATTAGCACCTAACTACACATTAGGATCATTTTTAAGCTATTTCTGCTCACTTTAATAACCCATTTATGCACCCAACATGACCCACCCACATATATACCCATACAAAGTACACAATAGCTCATTAGTTGACAAAAAAAAAATAGAATGCGGTGAATAGTAGCAGAACCCGACAGCCCTTCTCTTGCATTTGGGAGATTTTTGCTTCATCAATTCTTTACTTCAAGCCAAGCCAAGTTGGATGCAAGTAGTTTAGGGTGTTTGCTAGCCTCTCGTGAGCTCCTACGCGCATTGGTGAGGGATTTCATGGCTCTTTTTGCATTTTTAAAAATGTTACACTTTTCTTGATTTGTTAAAAATGCTATCAAATGTTAATGTAAAGCTTATCTATGCTATTATACATTGTATATAAGTGCTAGAGAAGACATTTAAGCCTTTAGTTCACATTTTAAACGGTAGGAATCGTTATTTTGAATTTATGAGGTGAATAGTGATGAATTTCTAGGGTTTTAAGTAATTGTGCATATTAGCTTGATTCATTGCTTCTAATAGATGCCTTAGGTGCTAATGAAGGTAGTCCAATATCCCTGTGCTCTTGAATTGCTCTAAACTTGCATAAAACGTGAAGTAGCCAACTTTTTAATAGGGGTTTCGGGGTTAATGCTAATCCGGGTGAAATTGGGCTTCGTAATTGGTAATCATAGGCTACTTAGGTGCTATAGAAGCTTTGTTAACCCTTGTTTGAAGCTCGGTTAATGTATGTATAGTTCAAAGATATAAGAGGAAAATTAGGGCTTTTGGGGTACTTACGGGTAATTGAACGTGTTTGTGGGCTGTAAGGGTGCATTAAGGGTTAATTAGAAGATTGGTATAGCTCTCCCTTGAATTCAAAATATTAGCTTTGATTTGGAAGGAAAATAGCTTGAATAACAAAGGCGTTTAAGAGCAAATTCAATTGTTTCACACTTCTAAGACCATGGCATGACTCCTTGTGTGATTAAATACTGTTTCAAGTTGTTTTGGAGCTTTTGGTATAGTTCATATGTATCTTGAATATGCCCCTTTGTAAAACTGCTTAATTGCTTGTATAAATTGATTCTATTCTAACTGCTTCAAGGTCAACTTACTTTGTTGATCCCCCTATGTCTTATATTATTGATATTGTCTTGCCATTGTTAAGTGCATTGCATAGTGGTTGCGCAACCATTTGATGGTCAAAGGCGAATTGAAAGCTAAGCAGGGGTGGATGTGTTGAATATCGACTGGGCGGCAGAGGGCTTGCCAGTGAATATTCAAACTCCGTGCCCTAGTCCCTCATTCGCCTGGTCCGGAGATTACCAATGGATGTTGGGTCGTAGGATTATCGGGGTACATCCGGATTACACCCAAAAAAGTGATTGGGGATTTTGCCACCACAGTGATCGTGGTTCGTAGATCGTGAATAAAGAAGATCAAGTGAAGATTGGAGTGTTGGGGTTAAGTGAAATGTATCCTCTTTAATGTGTGGTATTTGATCTTCAACATTCTTGAATGGTTTTCATTACTATTAATGTTTAAATGTATTACTTGTTGCATTGCACTCTCTGGGAGACTTTATCCCTCACTGGGCAACAGTGTTGCTCATACCTCGATATCATGTTTCAGGAAGTGCTGAGGGTGATCCACAGCTAGTTGAGGTGGTAGTGGAAAAGGAAGAAGTGCAGGCCGAGCCTTTGCCCTTGTGGTTGTGTGTTTGTTGTCTAAGGTGGATGTGTTTTCTTGTTGTTATTTGGGCACTTGTATTATTATATCATGATCTATTTTGTGGCCTAGGGCTATGTATATGTTTTGTTGTTGCAAGTTAAAGACAGTTGGTTGTAGTAGTAGATTCGGAAAACTATGGCTTGTAACAACTTACGTACTACTTCTAGCTTCTTGCATGCTTGGGTGTGTATATTATGTTGTATGTTGGGTTTCAACTTCTAGGAGTGTTTGAATGTTATCATCGAATGGTATGATAAATGGTTTTATGAAGAAGTTAAGTTGGATGCATGCCTGTGTGAATTTGAACTACTGTATGCCTCAAGGCTCGGATGGCCTTGAACTTTTGAATTTTAGTTATAAAAGATTGTCTTAGTATATTATGGCTATTTTGAGCATTTACATGTTTCCAGAATGTCCGCGGTACAGAGGAGACTATGTCCGTTTATCGGGTCCAAACTTAACCTTTAGCGTGGGGTTAGGTCGGGATGTTACATTTAGGTGGTATCAGAGCTTATAGATTGCATGAAGCCGGGTTAAATTTCTCGGTCTGTGGGTAGAGTTCTGTTTTGTGATTTTGTGATTGCATGAATGTACGGTTCTTTGATTTGCCTAAGTGAAATTTGAATTGGAAATGAACATGCTAGTATGACAATGGAATGCAAAAGGTCTTTAAGAGTTAATGTTTGAAAGTGAAAAGTCTAGAATGTCAAGTATGATTAAGTGACTATGAATCTCTTGTATGTGAACATTCTTCAAATGTAATATGTGACTTTATGTGGATTTATCTGAACTTCTTCTTATGTGCTTTACCTGCAATTTATGTAAATGCCTATCATAATACTTTGTATTCTAGCTACTTGAGATGAGGAGAAGGGGCAGACAGGGGAGAGAGTCGGAGGAAGCTCCTAGGCCGGATGTACCGGGAGAAAGTGAAGGTGTAGCAAAGAATGCACCACCGCAGGGACTAGAACCCAGCACTGCACAGATTCTGGCTACTATGGCTACTGCTATAAATACCATTGCCCAGTTCATAACTCAACAGGGACAGACAGGGGCTGCTAGAGGTAATCAAGCTACCAAAGCCGAGGGTAGTGGTACTACCGGAGGTAATTTGTATTACAAATTTTTACATCATGGGGCCTACAGCTTCTTTGGAGAACCTGATGATATGAAGGTTGAATTGTGATTGAGAAAGTTTGAAAGAGTGGCTACAATTCTTGAGTGTAGCGATGAGATGAAAATTACCTATGCCACATTTCTTTTGGAGGGTGACACCGAGGAGTGGTGGAGTACTATTAGTGAGAAATGGGAAGCCGAGAGGGTTCAACATTCGTGGGTAGACTTCGTCCGTGAATTCTGAGATAAATATATATCAATGGTTTCCCGTGAGAGACGTCAAGCAGAGTTCATAGCTTTGAAACAGGGAAATATGACAGTAGATCAATATGAGGCTACTTTTACTAGGCTTTCCCATTATGTGCCGGCTTTGGTACAGCCAGAGGACATGAAAATGCAGAGATTCATCATGGGATTGAGAAATGATATTATGCTAAATCTGTCTGTGAATGATTACCCTAACTATGCTGCAGTGGTCAGAGCCGCCGCGAGGCATAAAAAACGCAAGGCAAACGTATTGGCAGAGACTAGTCAATCGAGTAAGCAGCAGTTCCAGTCTCAGAGTCAGGGGTACCAGAGATAGACTATTCCAGTTGGGCATAGTCCACAGCCGAGGCAGACGCAGAGTTATACAGGGCCTGTTCAGACTCAATTGCGACCAGCTCAGAGTCAGAGTCAGGGGCAGACCTGATCAGCAGTGGTTCGTTCTCAGCAAGGTAGTTCAGGTACCTTTTCTTACAGAGCTCCTACTAGAGGCGCTGTTGCAAGACGTCACTAGCAGTGTAGCTTCTGTCAACGCCAGGGTCATACTGAGGAAAATTGTTGGAAGAGATTGGGCCGATGTACCAGATGTGGCAGTGATCAACACAGGGTTAAAGACTACCAGAAATTCAAGAATATTAAGGGTCAGACATCTGGTCAGGGCAATCAGACTAGGGCGCCAGCTGTAGCACTAGTACCACGGGGTCAGGCCCGAGTATTTGCCTTAGATGTAGAGGAGCTTCCGGATACGACCGCTGTTGTAGAAGGTACTTTTCTTCTTAATGATCAATCGGTTAAAGTTTTAATTGATTTCGAGGCTTCGCATTCATTTATTACTCCTACTTGTACACAAAATGCTAAACTGAATCATGATAAACTGTTGCCTGAGATTGTGGTTTATGCACCTATAGGGCCGAAGTTTGTTACTAGATCTATTTGCAGAGCATGTAATATTTTTATTGAGGGTCGTGTATTTCCTGCTGACTTAATTATTCTACCCTTCAATGACTTTGAAATTATATTGGGGATGGATTGGTTGAGAAGTTATTATGTACAACTTGACTGTAGAAAAAAGATTGTGAGACTAGAAATGCCTTACCAGCCTGTAATTGAAATAGTTGGTAGTAGAAAATCTACGGGAACTCCTATCATATCTTCTATTAAAACATCAAAAATGTTAGTTAAGGGTTGTAAGGCTTACTTTGCTTATTTGATTAATCAACCTGGTGATCAATTGAAACTGAATGATGTGCCTATCGTGAGAGAGTTTCCAGGGGTGTTTCCTGAGGAATTACCTGGTTTACCACCTAATAGAGAAAAAGAGTTTGTGATTGACTTATTACCAGGGGCTACGCCTATCTCTAGGACTCCATACAGAATGGCTCCGCCTGAGTTGCAAGAATTGAAAATTCAGTTGCAGGGTTTACTTGAGAAGGGATTCATTCAGCCGAGTTCTTCACATTGGGGTGTACCAGTCTTGTTTGTTAAAAAGAAATACGGATCTCTTCGTTTATGCATTAATTATCGGGGTCTTAATCAGGTAACTATCAAAAACAAATATCCATTACCTTTGATTGAGTAGTTATTTGATCAACTGCAAGGTGTCAGGGTATTTTCTAAATTCGATCTGAGGCAAGGCTATTATCAGTTAAGGATTAAGTCTGATGATGTTCCTAAAACTGCTTTCAGAACTCGGTATGGTCACTTTAAGTTTGTTGTTCTGCCATTCGGGTTAACTAATGCTCCTGCCGCATTTATAGATTTGATGCAGAGAGTGTTCCATCCATATCTGGATCAGTTTGTGGTTATTTTCATTGATGATATCCTTGTATATTCTAAATTCGAGGTCGATCATGATCAACACCTCAAGATTGTACTGCAGACTCTTCAAGAGCATAAATTGTTCGTGAAGTTAAGTAAGTGTGAGTTCTGGTTAAGGCAAGTTACTTTTCTGGGCCGTATTATTTCTCAGGATGGAATTTCTGTGGATCCAGTGAAGATTGAGGTTGTCATGGCATGGAAATGACCGGAGACTATTACAGAAATTCGCAGTTTTCTGGGCTTAGCGGGTTATTACAGAAGGTTTGTCAAGAATTTCTCTAAAACTGCTGGACCATTGACTCAACTCACTTGGAAGAAGACTGTATTTGACTGGAATGAGAAGTGTGAGGCTAGCTTCCAAGAATTGAAGAAAAGATTAACCACAACTCCTATTCTTGCTCTACTTGAGGGTAACAATAATCTGGTAATCTATAGTGCTTCTTCTAAGGAAGGTTTGGGTTGTGTATTGATGCAGAATGGAAAAGTTATTTCCTATGCTTCCAAAAAATTGAAACCTTATGAGCTTAACTACCCAACGCATGATCTTAAGCTTGCAGCTATCATCTTTGCATAAAAGAAATGGTGTCACTAGCTTTGGGGTAATAAATTTGAAATCTTCACTGATCACAAGAGTCTGAAATATCTCTTTTCTCAAAAAGAGTTGAATATGAGGCAGAGGCATTGGTTAGAGTTGCTTGAGGATTATAATTGTACTATCAATTATCTGCCAGGTAAGGCCAATATTGTTGTTGATGCTTTAAGCCGAAAGGCTACAGTTGCCAGTTTAATCATCAAACATTGGAAGTTCACGGATGAATTATGTTTATGGAGGCCCAACACTTCAGATTCTGGTATTCAATTTGCAAGTTTGCATATTCAATCTCTTTTATTATCTAGGATTAGAGAGGCTGAGTAGGCTGACCTACAATTGATGGAAATTTTAGAAAAGTCGAAAGGGGGAGAGTCGGATTTCAAATTGCATGATGATGGTCTTCTTAAATTCAAAGGCATGATCTATTTTCCTTCTGAGCCAACTTTAAAGAAAGAAATTCTTGTAGAAGCTCATAATTCTAAATATCTATCCATCCAGGCAGTACTAAGATGTACATAGATCTGAAACAGAACTACTGGTGGAACAACATGAAGAGAGAGATTGCTGACTATGTTAGTAAATGTCTTACATGTTAGAAAGTTAAAGCTGAACATCAGAGACCGGCAGGGTTGTTGTAGCCATTGGCCATTCCTGTTTGGAAATGGGACCACATTACCATGGATTTCATGTCATATTTACCGCGGTCTTCGAGAGGTCATGATTCAATCTGGGTTTTGTGGATAGATTGACCAAAACCTCTCATTTTATTGCTACAAAGAAAACTGAATCTCTTGACAAGTTGGCTGAAAATTATGTAGAGAATATTGTTAGACTTCATGGCATTCCCAAGAGTATTATGTCAGACAGAGATCGCAGATTCACATCTCAGTTATGGCAGAAAATTCAAAAAGCTTTGGGCACAACATTGACTTTCAGTACTTCTTATCATCCTTAAACTGATGAACAATCTGAAAGAACTATCTTAATACTAGAGGATATGCTTCGAGCGTGCATTCTGGACTTCAGTAAGAGTTGGGATAAATACTTACCTCTTGCAGAATTTGCTTATAACAACAGTTATCAAGCTACTATCGGTATGGCACCGTATGAAGCTTTATATGGGCGTAAATGCAGATCCCCTTTATATTGGGATAAAGTTGGAGAGTTAAAATCTATTGATCCTACTCTATTACCAGAGATGAACAGAATGATTGATAATGTTTAGCTTATCAGAAAAAGAATGCTTACAGCACAGAGTCGGCAAAAGAGTTCTGCAGAGAGACGCCATCATGATCTGAAATTTGCCGTAGGGGATCGGGTATTTCTAAAAATTTCTCCTCGCAAGGGCTTGATTCAGCATGGTAAGGGAGGTAAACTCAGTCCTCGTTATGTGGGACCGTTTGAAGTAATTGAAACCATTGGTGAATTGGCTTACCGATTAGTTTTGCCTCCTAGCTTGGGCAGGATCCATGATGTCTTCCATGTCTCTATGCTTCGAAAATATCAGCCAGATCCTTCTCATGTTCTTGAGCCCGAGCCATTAGAGATCAGTGAAACTTTGACCTACACGTAGAAACCTCTTCGAATTGTTGATTGGAAAGTTCAGGAGCTGAGAACTAAAAGCATTTCGATGGTTAAAGTTATGTGGGATCATCATGGGTTGGAGGATGCTACCTGGGAAAGAGAGGATCAGATGCGAGATCGATATCCAGAGTTATTTACCGAATCATGTAAGAAATGCGTGGGCGCAATTAGTTTAAGCGGGAGAGGATGTGACGCCCGAGCTTTTTACCATACATTCACTTACTATTGCATTCCTTAGTTGCGCATTTCTTCTGTCATCTATTTACTATTTTATGTGATTTCTATTCCTTTCATTTTTCAACTTCATAATTAATTCGAGTTAGCATTTTTATTAAATCATATTAATCATAGTAGGAATGTGAAAAATGTGCCTTTGAGCGATTAGCATGTAGAGCCTTCGTTTAGAAAATGCTTTATTGAACTTAGTGAATAGTATTACGTGACTTCACTTAGTGTTTCATTTAATTAACACCAAACTACACCTTAGGATCATTTTTCAGCTATTTATGCTCACTTTAATAACCCAATTATGCACCCAACATGACCCACCCACATATATACCCATACAAAGCACACAAAAGCTCATTAGTTGACAAAAAAATAGAATGCAGTGAATAGTAACAGAACCCGACAAGCCTTCTCTTGCATTTGAGATATTTTTGCTTCATCAATTCTTCACTTCAAGCCAAGCCAAGTTGGATACAAGTAGTTTAGGGTGTTTGCTAGCCTCCCGTGAGCTCCTATGCGTATTGGTGAGGGATTTCATGGCTCTTTTTGCATTTTTAAAAATGTTACACTTTTCTTGATTTGTTAAAAATGCTATCAAATGTTAATGTAAAGCTTATCTATGCTATTATACATTGTATATAAGCGCTAGAGAACACATTTAAGCCTTTAGTTCGCATTTTAAACTGTAGGAATCATTATTTTTGAATTTATGAGGTGAATAGTGACAAATTTATAGGGTTTTAAGTAATTGTGCGTATTAGCTTGATTCATTGCTTCTAATAGCTGTCTTAGGTGCTAATAAAGGTAGTCCAATAGCCCCGTGCTCTTGAATTGCTCTAAACTTGCATAAAACGTAAAATAGCCGACTTTTTAATAGGGGTTTCAGTGTTAATACTAATCCGGGTGAAATTGAGCTTCATAATTGGTAATCTTAGGCTACCTAGGTGCTATAGAAGCTTTGCTAACCCTTGTTTGAAGCTCGGTTAATGTATGTATAGTTCAAAGATATAAGAGGGAAATTAGGACTTTTGGGGTAATTGCAGGTAATTGAACGTGTTTGAGGGTTGTAAGGGTGCATTAAGGGTTAATTAGAAGATTGGTATAGCTCTCCCTTGAATTCAAAACATTAACTTTGATTTGGAAGTAAAATAGCTTGAATAACAAAGGGGTTTAAGAGCAAATTCAATTGTTTCACGCTTCTAAGACCATGGCATGACTCCTTGTGTGTTTAAATGCTATTGAAAGTTGTTTTGGAGCTTTTGGTATAGTTCTATATGTATCTTGAATATGCCCCTTTGTAAAACTGCTTAATTGCTTGTATAAATTGCTTCATTCTAACAGCTTCGAGGTCAATCTACTTTGTTGATCCTCCTATGTGTTATTGCTTATATTGTTGATATTTCCTTGCCATTGTTAAGTGCATTGCATAGTGGTTGCGCAACCATAGTGTCAGGGGCGAATGTGTTGAATATCGGATAGGGGGCAGAGGGCTTGCGAATGGATATTCAAATTCTGTGCCCTAGTCCCTCATTCGCTTGGTCCGGAGATAGCCAGGGGATATTGGGTCGTAGGATTATCGGGGTACATCCGAAGTACACCAACTGGAATGATTGGGGATTTTTCCGCCACAGTGATTGTGGTTCATAGATCGTGAATGAAGATCAAGTGAAGATTGGAGTGTTGGGTTTAAGTGAAATGCATCCTTTTTAATGTGTGGTATTTGATCTTTAACATTATTCAATGGTTTTCATTGCTATTAATGTTTAAATGTATTACTTGTTGCATTGCACGCCCCAAGAGACTTCATCCTTCATTGGGCAATAGTGTTGCTCATACCTCGATATCATGTTTTAGGAAGTACTGAGGGTGATCCCTAGCTAGTTTAGGTGGTAGTGGAAAAGGAAGAAGTACATGCCGAGCCTTTGTTCTAGTAGCTGTGTGTTTGTTGTCTGAGGTGGATGTGCTTTCTTGTTGTTATTTGGGCACTTGTATTATCATATCATGATCTATTTTGTGGACTAGGGCTATGTATATGTTTTGTTGTTGCAAGTTAAAGATAGTTGGTTGTAGTAGTAGATTTGGAAAACTATGGCTTGTAATAACTTATGTACTACTTCTAGCTTCTTGCATGCTTGGGTGTGTATATTCTGTTGTATGTGTGGTTTCAACTTCTAGGAGTGTTTGAATGTTATCATCGAATGGTATGATAAATGGTTTTATGAAGAAGTTAAGTTGGATGCATGCCTGTGTGAATTTGAACTACTGTATGCCTCAAGGCTCGGATGGCCTTGAACTTTTGAATTTTAGTTATAAAAGCTTGTCTTAGTATATTGTGGCTATTTTGAGCATTTACATGTTTCCAGAATGTCCGCGGTACAAAGGAGACTCTGTCCATTTATCAGGTCCAGACTTAACCTTTAGCGTGGGGTTGGGTCGGGGCCTTACACACATGGGGCGCCCATGCCGCATGAAGGTGCGCGTATGGGGTGCCCGTGCCGCACGATGGTTCGCGCATGTCGCGCGATGGTGCACTCATGTGGCCTGCATGCTGCACGAAAGTACGTGCATGGGGCGCCCATGCCGCATGATGGTGCGCGTATGTCACCCACATGATGCACGAAAGTGCACGCATAGGGTGCCCATGCCGCACGATGGTGCGTGCATGCCACACGAAGGTGTGCGCATGAGGCGCCCATGCCGCATGAAGGTGCACACATCGGCCGCGTATGTCGCACGATGGTACGCGCATGTGGCCCGTATGCAGCACAAAGGTGTGCGCATGGGGAGCCCATGCCGCACGATGGTGTGGGCATCGTGCGCACATGCCGCACAATGGTTCGTGCATGTGGCCCGTATGCGGCACGAAGGTGCGCGCATGGGGCGCCCTTGCTGCACCTTCATGCGAGCATGGGGCGCACATTCCGTACGATAATACGTTCAAGTGGCACGCGCGGGGCACTCAAGGTGCGCTGTTGAAGCACTGTTGGGGCACGGTTAGGGTACTGTTGGGGCACGGCTGCGGCATTGTGGGGGTACACTTGGGGGACGATGAAGGATGTTAGGTGATGGCTTTGGCACTATTAGGGGACGTTGGGCACGACGGGCAATGTTAAGCATTCGAGGGTATTGGGCATGCGAAATGTATTATGACACAAATGTGGACATTGATGTCCTTTCACAAGTAGTTTCCGAATCTATGAAGTAGTCTTAACCTTTCCCTTGTCCGATAGCAGTTCGTCACATTTGTGAGGTGAATTAGATTAATCGGGTTCCAATTTGTCCAAAAAAAAAAAATTTAATGCCAAATATCATGTAAACAAATTAATTTATGAATTAATATAAATTTTCTTGATTATTCTAGTATTTTTTTTTTGATTTTTCCCTATTTTCGTAATTTTTAAATATTAAAAATTAATTTTTCGATAAAAATATTTTTGAATATCATTTAACAAATTAATGTATGAATTAATATAATTTTTTCTGAATTTTCTACTATTTTTTCTAATTTTTCCCTATTTTTGCAATTATTAAATATTAAAAAATATTTTTTCGAAACAAATAATCTTGAAGCATTTGGATATCATATGCTATCAATAAGGAACAAGTTGAGTACGAAGATCATGCCACATGGGGCCATTTATAGTGTAAAACACCCATTATGAATATCTAGCAAAATGTACGTTACTATTGTCACTTGGGTTTTTGCATTTAAATATAATATAGGGGGGTATATGGTGTCAAAACCCCTGGTCGAGGTCCATATGGGGGACGTTGTGGGCACTTCATGGCACATTGTGGGCTATATCGTGGGTTATATTATGGGCGGGAATGCCTACCAAGTAAATCAACCCGAGGTATTGCATTGCATACCCATGCGTTGGGGCTGTGCCACCCCCGCCCCGCGTCCCCCGACATGTCCCTCAGCGTAGTACCAGGATGGCTAATGAGGAACGTGGTGGCTTCCCTAGCCCTCATTATCCATCTTGGTACCGCAACACCGTCGACGTCATTGGAATGGCTAATGAGGGGGCGAGTGGTTGCCCAATCACAAAATTAGCCATCCCCGTTCCGCCGGCTAGGTACACGTTGGGGGGCATTCCTGTCCCCCGACATGTCGTTAGGCCTGCGTAATGTGCGAATTGCCTAGCATATGAAGCCATGGCCATTGTCGAGTGGATGCGCACCACCATGGTCTGGTGTCGTGGCGATCCAAGCACAGCGTGGGCTTGGGTGGCTCTTAGGGGATGGTAAGGGCAAGCGTGATGCGTAAATCGCCTAGCACACGGCCTTGGCTTTCGTTAAGTGACGATGCGAGCATTGTAATGAGATGATTGTTGATGCTTCAATGTCGTGGTGATCCAAGCACCATGTGGCCTTGAAGCCATCCCCCGGTGGGTTTCGACGTGCCTGTGCGATGCACGAATCGCCAATCACACGTCGCCATGGTCCTCACTTAGTCGTAATACAATGGACGTGGTCTAGTGTCGTGCCGATCCAAGCACTGCGTGGGCAGAAAGGTAGTTTGCTTGTCACGTTCCGTGCATACGGGTGCATACAGCGGGACGGTAGGGGCATGCGCGATGCGTGAATCGCCTAACACACGGCTTTGGCTTTCGTTAAATGACGACGCGAGCGTTGCGATGAGACGAAGGCTAGAGCTTCAATGTCATGGTGATCCAAGCACCGTGCTACTTCAAAGCTTTCCGATGGTGTGTTCCAATGGGCCAACGCGATGCGCGAATCGCCTAGCACACGACGCCATGGTCCTCACTTAGTCGTAATGTGACGGACGTGGTCTAGTGTCGTGGCGATCCAAGCACTGCGTAGGCAGGAAGGTAGTTTGCTTGTCCCATTCTATGCATACGGGTGCATACAAGGGGACAGTAGGGGCATGGGCGATACGCGAATCGCCTACCACATGGCCTTGGCTTTCGTTAAGTGACGACACGAGCGTTGTGATGAGTTTATGGCTAGAGCTTTTATGTTGTGGCGATCCAAGCACCGTGTTGCCTTCAAGCCGTTTGACGATGTGTTCCTACGGGCTTGCACGATGCGTGAAATTCCTAGCACACGATGCCATGGTCCTCGCTGAGACGTAATGCGATGGACGTGGTCTGGTGTCGTGGCGATCCAAGCACCGCGGGCGCTCAAAGTCCGCTTTCGATTTGTACCTCAAGTGCGTGCACTCGGTGCATGGTTGGGCACCACGAAGTAGGCTCCTAAGCTTGCAACGTACGGCCTGGTCTTGCACCTCGTGCCGTTCCCGTCCCTTTTCCCTTGTCCCTCAGAAATTCTTCCTGCCTAACGGTGCGTTCTCAGGACATCTCACTGGTTCTGTCTACTTGAAGGGTTTCGTTTGCCTAGACGGTGGGGCAGTTACTAGCTTGGTGGTCTGGCCATAGTGAACATGATAGCGCGTGAGTGGTGGTCAACTTGTATGGGCCGGTTGGATCCCTACTTGAGCAGCGACGTCCGCCCCTGCTTGCTTCTTCATTCGCGGGCCGAGTGCATACATTGCCTCAGTCTGTCAGTTGGTTTCCTGTGTTGCGTACCTACAAAGAAGGTAGTCTAAAGTCACATCGTCCATCTTTTGCCTTGCGTTTGCCTCCGTGCATGACGTGGGGCGAACCCCTAAGCACGTCCCGTGTTCTACGCTGCTCACTCCAACAAGTGCGGCACACGTGGCCCGTGGGGCATTGCTCGATCTCTTAGATACGGCATACTATGACGGTATGGGGTCCTTGGCCTCTCTTTGCCCGAAATCAGCGTTCGTCGCTAATCGTGTACGACGGTCGTGCGCTTGTCTCGAGTTGTCGACCCTTAGGGGACGACGTGCCTCATGCGATGCCGGCATCGGTGAGGAATGCTACCTGGTTGATCTTGCCAATAGTTATATGCTTGTCTCAAAGATTAAGCCATGCATGTGTAAGTATGAACTAGTTCAGACTGTGAAACTGCGAATGGCTCTTTAAATTAGTTGTAGTTTATTTGATGGTATCTACTACTTGGATAACCGTAGTAATTTTAGAGCTAATACGTGCAACAAACCCTAACTTCTAGAAGGGAAGGATTTATTAGATAAAAGGTCGACGCGGGCTCTGCCCGTTGCTGCGGTGATTCATCATAACTTGACGGATCGCACGGCCCTCATGCTGGCGACACATCATTCAAATTTCTGCCCTATCAACTTTCGATAGTAGGATAGTGGCCTACCATGGTGGTGACGGGTGATGGAGAATTAGGATTCGAGTCTGGAGAGGGAGCCTGAGAAATGGCTACCACATCCAAGGAAGGTAGTAGGCCAGCAAATTACCCAATCCTGACACGGGGAAGTAGTGACAATAAATAACAATACCGGGCTCAAAGAGTCTGGTAATTGAAATGAGTACAATCTAAATCCCTTAACGAGGATCCATTAGAGTGCAAGTCTGGTGCCAGAAGCCGCGGTAATTCCAGCTCGAATAGCGTGTATTTAAGTTGTTGTAGTTGAAAAGCTCATAGTTGGACTTTGGGATAGGTCGGCCGGTCCGCCTCAAGTGTGCTCTTGGACTTAACTGGCCCGATCGTGCCTCTGTCGTTGTTACTTTGAAGAAATTAAAGTTCTCAAAGCAAGCCTACGCTCTATATACATTAGTATGGGATAACATTATAGGATTTTGATCCATTTGAGTTGGCCTTCAGGATCGGAGTAATGATTAACAGGGATAGTCGAGGGCATTCGTATTTCATAGTCAGTGGTGAAATTCTTGGATTTATGAAAGACGAACAACTGCAAAAGCATTTGCCAGGGATGTTTTCATTAATAAAGAACGAAAGTTGGGGGCTCGAAGACAATTAGATACCATCCTAGTCTCAACAATAAATGATGCCGACCAAGGATCGACGGATGTTGCTTTTAGGACTCCACCGGCACCTTATGAGAAATCAAAGTTTTTGGGCTTTGGGGGGGAGTATGGCCGCAAGGATGAAATGTAAAAGAATTGACGGAAGGGTACCACCAGGAGTGGAGCCTGTGGATTAATTTGACTCAACACGGGGAAACTTACTAGGTCCAGACATAGTAAGGATTGACAGATTGAGAGCTCTTTCTTAATTCTATGGGTGGTGGTGCATGGCCATTCTTAGTTAGTGGAGCGATTTATCTAGTTAATTTCGTTAACGAATGAGACCTCAGCCTACTAACTAGCTATGCGAAGGTATCCCTCTCCAGCTAGCTTCATAGAGGGACTACGACCTTTTAGGCTTCAGAAGTTTGAGGCAATAACAGGCCTGCGATGCCCTTAGATGTTCTGGGCCACACGCGCGCTACACTGATGTATTCAACGAGTCTATAGCCTTGGCCGATAGGCCCGGGTAATCTTTGAAATTTCATCTTGATGGGGTTAGATCATTGCAATTGTTGGTCTTGAACGAAGAACTCCTAGTAAGCTCGAGTCATCAGCTCGGGTTGACTATGTCCCTATCCTTTGTACACACCGCCTGTCGTTCTTACCGATTGAATGATCCGGTGAATTGTTTGGATCGCGGCGACGTGGGCGGTTCGCTGACCGCGATGTCGCGAGAAGTCCACTGAACCTTATCATTTAGAGGAAGGAGAAGTCGTAACAAGGTTTCCATAGGTGAACCTACGAAAGGATCATTGTCGAACCCTGCGAAGGCAGAACAATCTGCGAACTCGTTTAAACGATACGGGGCTGACGCGGGGGACGCGGCTCATCCCTAGCCCATGTATTGGTCCCGAGTCGGGGCGAACTCCCCGCAAACAATGAACCCCAGAATGGAATACGCCTAGGAAAACGAAAAATAGGGGCCAGCCTATCCCTGCCCCGTCAGCGGTATGTCGGGTGAGGCCTTGGTCCTTTACGAAATGAAAACGACTCTCGGCAACGGATATCTCGGTACTCGCATCGATGAAGAACGTAGAAAAATGAGATAATTGGTGTGAATTGCAGATTCCCGTGAACTGTCGAGTCTTTGAACGCAAGTTGCGCCCGAATTCGTCAGGTCGAGGGCACATCTGCCTGGGCGTCACACATCGCGTTGCCCCCCCTCCCACCCAGAGCCCGAACACTGAGTCGCCGGGACCGTGCATGGGGGCAGATTGTGGCCTCCCGTGTCTCGAGGCGCAATTGGCCGAAATGCTAGTCCGGCGCAACGAACGTCACGACAAGTGGTGGTTGGTCCTTTCAACTCATGGGTTTTCGTGCGTCGTCCCGTCGCACATGCGGGACTGGAGATAGACCCTCCAGCGCCGTGCACTACGACCGCGACCCCATGTCGAGAGGGATTACCCGATGAGTTTAAGTATATCAATAAGTGGAGGAAAATAAACTTACAAGGATTCCCTTAGTAACGGCGAGGGAACCGGGAACAGCCCAGCTTGAGAATCGGGCGACTCCGCCATCGCGCCCTAACCCGACCTATGGAGGCTAGACTAAGGTATGACCTAAATCATTATTGTTATTTTACGACTATAACCGATTCACAAAGATCAATGCTTATTCGTTAGCATAGAACTCCAAAAGTATTTTTAAAAAAAACTAGCAGCATAACGGCTGAATTTAGGACCTTTGATTTGGCCTAATTTCTAGAACACCTCAAAATTTTCAAATCTTTAATGTGATGCCAACTAAAATTCCTATTTTGTCATCAACCGTACTAATTTATCTTAAAAGTCCCATTTGGTTAATAAGCCTAGCATGATAACTATGTTCATTTATTTGTCAATTTCCTATTATGCAAGTGCCTATTACCCTTTTGCTTATGGGTAAGCACCTAAGTGAAATTAGACAGAGTTAACTTAGTAGATTAATCAGCTAGTGGTTTAAACGCCTACGATAACTACCATTCAAGATAATGAAAGCAAATAACCAAATAAAGAATTCGTCCAGTTATAGATAGTACAATCCTAAAATTAGACCCAAATTACAACGGGGTCATTTACATCAACGAAATAAAGAGTCCGCAAACAAATACAACATCCCTAATAGCATCCATGTTCATGAAAAGCACACAATGCGCATAGTTGTTCCAAAGGTTCATCAACTAGCACATTTTCTTCGGGTGCCTGTTCCAGGTCTGCTTCACTTGTAATGACAAAAGATGATGAGTCCTTATGAACTCAGCGAGGAGGGAACAAGTGAAAAAGCTTTTGAAATTCTTTTCCAGTTAATTTGTGAAAACACCTTTGAAAACATGTCATATAAAATAAGTAAGTTCATAACATAACATAAATATAAATTAACACATTTACCCGTCTTTCTTCCCCGAGGTCCTCTAGGAACCAAGCGAGAGTATTTAAACACATAGTAAAAAGGATACGTTTTGATACGTACAAGGCTCTATAGGTGGCTCCTACGGGCTCAAGAGGTAGCTCCCACCACTTTTAGGTGTGGCACTTTGCCTCACATAGCACTTAGTTCCTGCCGTTCAAGGGATACATTACGCTTTTGCCTTCAAGTTCATTTTCAATAACCATTGTTGTAGCCGGCATCAATCATCCACTTATCACTCCAAATGGGTGTACTTTGGATGTACATCAAATCCTATGACCCAACTCTCTGAGGGTAGAATGCCAAGCGAGAGAAGGAATTAGACCATGGGCGTCACGGGAGCACCGGCATGCCCTATGCCGCTCAGCGTTCGTGAAACGCTACCATGCCACAATGAAAGGTTACAACCTTGTATGCAATGCACATTTATGCCATTTAACATTTCACATTAGGAGGTCAACAAAGTAGGTTGTCTTCGAGCAAGTATATGATCACATTTTGACATATTGGCACATAAGGCATTGCAAGAACATATAATCATTTCATATATCAATTTGAAAGTAATTAAACTTTCACAGGCAGCCAAGTAATCATGTTCAAAATAGCCATTGAATATCTTTTAACAATTCACATTAGGAGGTCAACAAAGTAAGTTGCCTCCGAGCAAAAATAAGATCACATATTGACAAGTAAACATACGAGGCATGCTTTGATATGTAAATTCACTTGTAAAACTCTTAGGAGCATATGAACATTTAACGGACAGCCAAGTAACACCATATAAAACAAGTCATATAGCTCATTTTAGTTCACATATCAAGTGTTAAGATCATACAAGCATGCTACGACACTTACACAAAACCAGGTACAAGAATAGTTCACTTTTCAACATGCAATCATCGGGGATCACGTTTAGAGCTATAAAGATAATTCCGGGCAGCCTATTAACAATCCCCAACATCAATTATGATCACACAAGAGTAGTTTATGACTTGGGAGTCTGCGGGCCATTAGGGCTTACAAGGCCGTGCTCGGGTGTTGATTTTGTTTGCTAAGAACCACAAGAAACACTTAAACCATTTCAAGCATACTTAGCAATTATTGGACAACCTACTAACCACTAAATTGAACACATTTAACCATAGGGTCATCGCTTAGCAAATATTCAATAGCAATAGGGTCTCAATTTCGTGCTTACTCATGCGATTAAGCAACAATTCGTCATGTAATGATCCTAAGCCATGCATCAACCAATTAGCAACCTCAACCGACCAAAACAGTCCACATAACTTCTAATACCCACATTTCCAAGCATTCAACACCTCAAGTAAAATTACAACATGATTTAAAGCACATTAACAAGCAAAACCCTACTGCAATGGTCTGCTTTTCCTCATTCATTTAGCCAAGAAATTAACCTCCAAATTCAGTGAATAAAATTTCAAATTGAATCTTAATGAGTTCTTTATATTTAGGAACAAACCTCGCTGCATTCCGAGTTCGGACTTAGGAGTTATGACCAAAACCGTGGGACTATACAAAACTTTCCAGTTTCATACACATTACGTTTTTTTCCATTTTTGAAGGTCTTAATGTCAAAATTAGCCATAGCCTATTTCTTCAAAATATGTTCAAAACTGAAAAAAATAGTAACCAACAAAATATCATGCATTTTTATCATCTTTTACTAGGCCAAAAACGTTTCGTTCTACAAGGTCAGAAAGCTGCCAGAAACATATTTCACATTTCCAAGTTATCCAGATTTAGACACATTACGATATTTTCCAATTTTGGGGGTTGTAAACTCAAAATTAGCCTTAGCCTATTTCTGCAAAATATGTTCATAACAGACAATTCTAGTGACGCACCAAGTTTCATGCATTTTGAACATCGGTTCCTATCTTAAAAATGCTCTGAACAGAAGGGTTAGTAAACTCGGCAGATTAGTAATACTTATTTGCATGGCTTGAAAACCACCTTAAACTTCAAAATCCAAGGATACTATCAACATGAAAGTTGTTATTCTACCTCTTAACTACAACATATCCATGAATGTATTAGAGATCATGCATATCTAAGCATGTTTACTATATTAAATAGTCCATGCAAGAACAGTGCGCAACATAGACCTCAATGAAGTTATACTAGAAAGTATTTGCATATATCTACACATGCATGGCTATATAATCACATTTCATCCTTCTGAACCATTCAAAATCCTTTAAAACCAGCTTAGACCCTTCACCTTGATGAAGATTAAGCAAGAATTGAAGCAAGCAAATGCAATGATTGAAACTAGATAGCCAAAGCCTTTCTTTTCTTCTCCTTCTTTCTTTATTTCTCCTTCTTTCCCTCTTCTTCTTTCTCTTCCTCTCTTGCATCACCCTTACCCTCTCTAAATCTGATTTTTCTTGTTTTGAATGAGTGTATGGGTGATTAGAACTAAGCAATGGAATATAATAAGATTTTGTTG
>CM075768.1:37115465-37150465 GCA_037974665.1 Ehretia macrophylla
GGCAAGCACTCAGGGGACGATAGGGCAAGCACTTGGGGGACGATGTTGCACGATGCTGCGAGCATGCCGCATGAAGATGTGCGCATGGGGCGCTTGCACCGCACGAAGGTGCTTGCATGGGGAGCCCGTGCCGCACGAAGGAACGCGCATGGGGCGCTTGTGCCACACGATGATGTGCGCATATGGCCCGAATGCCGCACGAAGGTGTGTGCATGGGGCGGCCATGCCGCTCGAAGTTGCGCGCATGAGGCGCGCATGCTGCAAGATGGTGCGCGAATGTGGCCCACATGCCGCACGAATGTGTGTGCATAGGGCATCCTTGCCGCACGATGGTGTGCACATGGGGTGTCCATTGTGAAACCCCACTTTTTTATCTTATCTCGATTTGCGTGCTTTACCTCATTTTGCGTGAATTGACATGTTTATGTGCTATATGACTTAGAATGTGTTAAATATGTGATTAATACTCCTAATACATGCTATGTGTACATTCATGAAATTTTCATAAAAAACGGCATTGAAAATTTTATCGTCGATTTTTGTGAATAGTGTTTTGAACACCTGTCCGCTAAAATTTTTACAAGGGTGTTTTAAACGTCTTAAAACCTAGTCCTCTATTATTAATAAACCCATGTTTGATTAAAAATGAATCTGAAACAGAATAGTAATTTAAATAGACTTTTCGGCCGACAAGTAGTGTTTTTGAGCCAAATAGTAATTTCTTCTAATTCTGATTCTTGCATTGACTTTCATTGACCTAGTATATATTAATATAAATGTATTTATATGTGGTATTAAATGATTTTAGATTAATTGTGCATTCAAAAGACATTTGAAAACAAATAATATGACTTCACATTCTTTTGCATAAATCGAGTTTTAAGCCGACTCGGGTGAAATTGTTTGAGTGTAAAACTTCTTGTCATCTAAAAATAAACTACTTGAGATATTTTAGGTGTTGTATAATTAATTTGAGCAATAGTAGTCATGAAAATGAATTAAAAGACAAGAAAACACTAAAAATAATTAGTTTCCACCTTTGACTTTCTTTTATTTGTTTGACCTTTGCTTAATGTATCATCAACACACATCAAAATCTCACAAAACACACTCATTTTACACACACATTACCAAAATTCCAAGGGGAGGCAAAAAAGAAGGCATTTTCAAGGTTTTTCAAAGTATTTTTCACATAGATTTTGCAATTCAAGTCCAAATCACTTCATTCAAAGCTTGATTTCACTTGTTGGGCATCCATTCTTCTCATTTCTTGCATCAAAACACATCAAAGGTGAGAGAACAATTCTAGATCTCAAAAGTCATATTTTACATTATTGCTTATAATTGCACTTTGAACCGTTAGAATGTTAATTTGAAATTATATTATTGCTCAGTGCATGCTAAGGATCGTTTATGTGTATTACTACGAGATTTGAACCATTGTAGCGAAATTATTTATTTTTGGGTATTTAAAGTTGATAGATTAGCCATTTGATGAATAACTTGAATTGTGAGTTGTTAATGGTTAGATTAGGGTTTGATTGTTTGTTTAATGCATGTTGAGTTGGATGGCCTACTTTGTCATCTAACCTAATTGTTTCCTAATTATATAGTTGTTGATTGTTAAATGTTGTTTAATTGATTGGTAAAATACGAATTAATTGATTATTGATTGTTGTTACAAAACTATGGGTAGCGCGCTCGGAGTTAATCCGGGGCGTTACATTGTTAATTGAATGATGATTATTGAGTACAGGAATCGGACACTTTTGTTGCTGATCTCTCGGAATATTGATGATTATTGAGTACGGGAATCGGGCACTTTTATTGCTGATCTCTCAGAATATTGATTGATTATTGATTACGGGAATTGGGCACTTTCGTTGCTGATCTCTCAGTTTATTTATGTTGAGTCTCATTGTTGTGAGCTTTGATAATGTTGTGTCACCTCGGGAAGCATCTCGAGTTGCGGGCACAGTTATCATGGCTACTCCCCATCTCGCATGGGCGGAGAGGCCATGCAGTGTGGGTCTAGGTCAAGGTACCTCAGGATTGTGTCATTGAGTTTGGAGGAGTTGTTGAGCATAGAATTGGTGTATGGAGCTTCATCAGCAAATGTATCGTATCCTTATTGTGTGTTTACAGTTATTACTATTGTTGCATTTATAATGATTATTGATATTCATTGTGTGTTTACTGATCAAAGGATGATTTCCAAGGAGTATAGTAAATACTGTTAGAGATCTATTGGATCCTCACTGGGCTTGTTTTATATAAGCTCACTCTCAATTATTGCATGCATGTAGGTGCTACTAAGCTTGACTACGGGTACGTGCCTCTTGATGAGGAAAATGTGCCTATCATGGATGAGTCTTATGTGCAGGAGTATTTGCCATGAGATTGTTTGTAGTTGATATATTATGATGTATTATAAACCTACTTTAACTTAAAGACTTATGTATGATGGTTTAATAGTTTTTCTTTTGATCATGTTTAGATTGCTAAATTGGTTTATAGTCTATTTTGAAATGTATGTATAGCCTATGTATTATGTTGGAACGGAGGCGCGTAACTATGACAGAGTTGATAAAAGAATGTTTAATGTATGAAGTGGTTGTGTTGTATGTTGTTAATTTGATTGTGGAGTTGGTTGGTAATTTATAGAAGTTGATGTATGTTGTTCTTAAGGGTTGGTTTAGAGCCCTGATGTTCATATTACTGTCGTTATGCTGCCGAAATTCCGTTGTGTCCTGACTAATCGTAGGAGGGGTCGAGTTGGGGCGTGACATTTAGTGGTATCAGAGCGCATGTTAGTTGTCAGCCGGGGTATCCTCGGAATACGGGTAGTGGTCCAAGCATGCAAGTATGTATGAAGTGAAAAGAAAAGTGAACTATGTGTTAATATGGTTAAGTGATTATATGATTATGGGATTTAGTGCTTATGTGATTATGTGATTAATTTGTTTTTGTGATTGATACTTAAGTGATTTATGTGCTTTATATGAGTTTGTTGTTTATGTGTTAATAGTTGTTCATAGTTGTTTATGTGCTATAACCTGTGCTAACTCTTTGATTAGTAGAATGACTGGCAGACCGAGGACCAGATTTAGGCCTGAGGTAACTGATGAGGTTCCAAGAAATGTGGTACCAGGCCAAGTTAGGGGTGATGATCGTATAGGTGCAGTTTTGATAGGATGAACGAGATCATGGCCAGTCAGGCACAATTACTAGCGGGGCAGGCTGCCCAAACTCAGGCATTACAGAATCAGTTATTGAATGCACAAGGTGGGTACCACAGGCGTGGTACACTGAAAGAGTTTTTAGGGTATTGTCCACTGCGGTTTCAGGGGGAGCCGGATGATCGAAAAGCTGAGGCGTGGATTAGTAAGACGGAGAAGATTTTTGACCCTCTTGATTATACTGATGAGCGGAATGTCACTTTTGTAGTGTACTTGCTGGATGATGAAGCAGAAGAATGGTGGCGCACGGTGAAAACTAGTTGGGAGACTCAGGGTATTCCGTATGTTTGGGATACTTTTCTGTTAGCTTTCTGGGCGAAGTATGTCCCGAGGATCGCGAGGGAGCGGAGAGAGGCAGAGTTTCTAGCCTTAGTGCAGGGAGATGCTTCAGTGGCTCAATATGAGGCCACTTTCACTAGGTTGTCCCGGTATGTACCAGAGTATGTGGCTAACGAGGAACGTAAGACTTGTAGATTCATGTTAGGGTTGAGGCCCAAGATTCAGGATGCGATGGCCCTGAATCGGTATGATATACTTACGGAGGCCTTTGATGCAGCTTCTAGATTAGAGAAGAAAAAGGGGGAACAGATCGGACCTAGTCAACCTAGCAAGAGGCCATTTCAGCCACAGGGCCAGAAGGGTATGTATAGACCTTCAGTACAGCAGGGTAGTTATAGGCCTTTGGTGCAGCAGAGTTCTTTCAGACCGTAGGGACAACAGGGTTACTATCGGCCACAGTTTCAGCAGGAGTCTTTGCCATGAGATTTTTTGTAGTTGATGTATTATGATGTAAGTAGTTTTCTTTTGGTCATGTTTAGATTACTAAATTGGTTTATAATCTATTTGGAAATGTATGTATAGCCTATGTATTATGTTGGAACGGAGGCACGTAACTATTAAAGAGTTGATGAAATAATGTTTAATGTATGAAGTGGTTGTGTTGTATGTTGTTAATTTGATTGTGGAATTGGTTGGTGATTTATGGAGGTTGATGCATGTTGTTCTTAAGGGTTGGTTTAGAGCCCTGATGTTCATGTTACTGTCGATATGCTGCCGAAATTTTGTTGCGTCCTAACAGATCGTAGGAGGGGTCGAGTTGGGGCATGACATCCATGCCGCACGATGGTGGGCACATGCCGCTCAAAGATACGTGCATGGGGCGCGTATGCCGCACGATGGTGCGCGTATGTGTCCTGCATTCCGCATGAAGGTGCGCGCATAGGGCGTCCATGCCACACGAAGGTGCGCACATAGGGCGCTCATGCCACATGAAGGTCGCATGGGGTGCCTAAGCCGCACGATGGTGGGCACTTGGGGCACCCATGCCGCGCAATGGTGGGCGCTTGCCGCACGAAGGTGCGCGCATGGGGCGCACTTGCCGCATGATGGTTCGCGCATGTGGCGCGCACGGGGAGCTCAAAGGGCACTGTTGGGGCACAGCTGGGGCACGGTTGGGGTATGATTGGGGCACTATGGGGTTCGCTTAGGGGACAATGGGGATGTTGAGGGATGGGCAATGTTAAGCATTTGTGGGTACGATAGGCAATGTTAAGCATTCGTCGGCATTGGGCATGCGGAATGTATTTTGACACAAATGTGGACATTGATATCCTTTTACAAGTGGTTTCCGAATCTATGAAGTGGTCTTAACCTTTCCCTTATCCGAATAATAGTTCGTCACATTTGTGAGACGAATTAGATTAATAGGGTTCCCAATCCTTCCCAAAAAAATTTTAACGCCAAATATCATGTAAACAAATTAATTTATTAATTAATATAAATTTTCCTAAATTTCTAGTTTTTTTTTTGATTTTTCCCTATTTTTCTTAATTTTTAAATATTTAAAATTGATTTTTCGATAAAAATATTTTTGAATATCAATTAACAAATTAATTTATGAATTAATATAAATTTTTCTAAATTTTATACTATTTTTTTCTGATTTTTTCCTATTTTTTGCTATTATTAAATATTAAAAAATATTTTTTCAAAAAAGATAATCTTGAAGCATTTGGATATCATATGCTATCAATAAGGAGCAAGTTGGGTACAAATATCATGCCATATGGGGTCTTTTATAGTGTAAAACACCCATTATGAATCTCTAGCAAAAAGTACGCTACTACTGTCACTTGAGTTTTTGCATCTAAATGTACGATGGGCGAGCGAACCGGGAACAGTCCAGCTTGAGAATCGGGTGGCTTCACTATCCGAATTGTAGTCTAGAGAAGCGTCCTCAGTGGCGGACTAGGTCCAAGTCAACTGGAAAGGGGCGGCAGAGAGGATAAGAGCCCCGTCGTGCCAGGACCCTGTCGTATCACGAGGCGCTGTCGGTGAGTCGGGTTGTTTGGGAATGCAGCCCTAAGCGGGTGGTAAATTCCATCCAAGGCTAAATACGGGCAGGAGGCCGATAGTGAATAAGTACCGCGAGGGAAAGATGAAAAGGACTTTGAAAAGAGAGTCAAAGAGTGCTTGAAATTGTTGGGAGGGAAGTGGATGGGGCCCGGCAATGCGCCTTGATCATTTGCAGAACGAAGATAGTCGGTCTGTCGATCAGCTCGGGGCGCAGACCAGTGCGGATTGGGGCGGCGGCCAAAGCCCGAGCAGTAGATATGTTCGCGGAACGCCGTCGCCTCTATCGTGGCCGGGTAGCGCATGCCTTCAACGTGCTTTGGCATCTGCGCGCTCCCGGTGCTGACCTATGGGCTCCCCATTCAACCCGTCTTGAAACAAGGACCAAGGACTCTGACATGTGTGCAAGTCAACGGGTGTGTAAACCCGCAAGGTACAAGAAAACTAATTGGCTGGATTTCCCCCGGGGGGTGCACCACCGACCGACCTTGATCTTCTGAGAAGGGTTCGAGTGTGAGCATACCTATTGGGACCCGAAAGATGGTGAACTATGCCTAAGCAGGGCGAAGCCAGAGGAAATTCTGGTGGAGGCCCGCAGCAATACTGACATGCAAATCGTTTGTCTGACTTGGGTAAAGGGGCGAAAGACTAATCGAACCATCTAGTAGCTAGTTTCCTCTGAAGTTTCCCTCAGGATAGCTGGAGTTTGCATGCGAGTTCTATTGGGTAAAGCCAATGATTAGAGGAATCAGGGGCGCAACGCCCTCAACCTATTCTTAAACTTTAAATAGGTAGGATGGCGCACATGCTTTGTTGAGCCGCGCAATGGATTCAAGAGCTCCAAGTAGGCCATTTTTAGTAAGCAGAACTGACGATGCGGGATGAACTAAAAGCCGGGTTACAGTGCCCAACTACGCGTTAACCTAGATCCCACAAAGGGTATTGGTTGATTAAGACAGCAAGACGGTGGTCATAGAAGTCAAAATCCGCTAAGGAGTGTGTAACAACTCACCTGCTGAATCAACTAGCCCTAAAAATGGATGGCGCTTAAGCGCGTGACCTATACTCGGACGTCGGGGCAAGTGCCAGGCCCTGATAAGTAAGAGGGTGCAACGGTTGTCACAAAACCCAGGGCACAAGCCCGGGCGAAGCGGCAGTCGGTGCAGATCTTGGTGGTAGTAGCAAATATTCAAATGAGAACTTTGAAGGACGAAGAGGGGAAAGGTTCCATGTGAACGGCACTTGCACATGGGTTAGTCGATCTTAAGGGTTGGGGAAACACCGACAGATAGCGCGTTCCGCCCGTGCATTGAAAGGGAATTGGGTTAAAATCCCTGAACTTGGACGTGGCGGTTGACGGCAATTCTAGGGAGTCCGGAGACGACGGCGGGGGCCTCAGGAAGAGTTATCTTTTCTGTTTAACAGCCTGCCCACCCTTGAAACAGCTCAACCAGAGGTAGGGTCCAGCGACTAGAAGAGCACCGCAAGTTGCGCAGTGTCCGGTGCACCCACGACAGCCCTTGAAAATCCGGAGGACTGTGTGTTGTCCACGCCCAGTCGTACTCATAACCGCATCAGGTCTCCAAGGTGAACAACCTCTGGTCGATGGAACAATGTAGGCAAGGGAAGTTGGCAAAATGGATTCATAACTTCAGGGAAAGGATTAGCTCTGAGGGCTGGGCACGGAGGTCCCAGTCTCAAACCCATCGGCTGTCGGCGGACTGCTCGAGTTGCTCCTGCGGTAAGAGCGGGTCGCCATGTGCCGGTCAGGGAATGGACTGGGAATAGCTGCCTCGGGGGCCTTCCCCGGGCGTCGAACAGCCAGCTCAGAACTGGTACGGACAAGGAGAATCCGACTGTTTAATTAAAACAAAGCATTGCGTTGGTCCCGCGGATGCTCACGCAATGTGATTTCTGCCCGGTGCTCTAAATGTCAAGGTGAAGAAATTCAACCAAGCACAGGTAAACGGCAGGAGTAACTATGACCCTCTTAAGGTAGCCAAATGCCTCGTCATCTAATTAGTGACGCGCCTGAATGGATTAATGAGATTCCTACTATCCTTATCTACTATCCAGCGAAACCACAGCCAATGGCACGAGCTTGGCAGCATCAGCGAGGAAAGAAGACCCTGTTGAGCTTGACTCTAGTCCGACTTTGTGAAATGACTTGAGAGGCGTAGGATAAGTAGGAGCCAAAAGGCGAAAGTGAAATACCACTACTTTTAACGTTATTTTACTTATTACGTGAATCGGAGGTGGGGCACTACCGCTCTTTTTGAACCCGAGGCTCGCTCTGCGGGCCGGTCCAAGCATAAGACTTTGTCAGGTGGGGAGTTTGGCTGGGGCGGCACATCTATTAAAAGATAACGCAGGTGTCCTAAGATGATCTCAACGAGAACAAAAATCTCGTGTGGAACAGAATAGTAAAAGCTCGTTTGATTCTGATTTCCAATACGAATACGAACCGTGAAATTGTTGCCTAACGATCCTTTAGACCTTCGAAATTTGAAGCTAGAGGTGTCAGAAAAGTTACCATAGGGATAACTGGCTTGTGGCAGCCAAGCGTTCATAGCCACGTTATTTTTTGATCCTTCGATGTCGGCTCTTCCTATCATTGTGAAGCAGAATTCACCATGTGTTGAATTGTTCACCCACCAATAGAGAACGTGAGCTGGGTTTCGACCGTCGTGAGACAAGTTAGTTTTACCCTACTAATGACAGTATCACAATAGTAATTCTACCTAGTACGAGAGGAATCATTGATTCACATAATTGGTCATCACGCTTGGTTAAAAAGCCCGTGGCGCGAAGCTACAGTGCGCTGGATTATGACTAAATGCCTATAAGTCATAATCCAGGCTAGAAGCAATGTGCTCGCTTGTCGCCCGTTCATCGACCCGCAGTAGGGGCCTCCGATCCCCAAGGGCACGTGTCGTTGGCCAAGCCGTCGCAACGGAAGCGTCGCGCCAGCCACCTTGAAGTACAATTCCCATCTAGCAGCGGGCAGAATCCTTTGTAGACGACTTAAATACGCGACGGGGTATTGTAAATGGCAGAGTGGCCTTGCTACCACGATCCACCGAGATTCAGCCCTTTGTCACTCCGATTCATCCCGCCCCCTTCCCTCTACTCAACTCCACATGTTCCACAATCCAATCCCGTCCCATTACATCAACCAATACTATTTTCCCCAAACTGACCAAGAGGTTCGACGCCCCATCCTGCCCCCCAAGTGCGGCTCCAAGTGCCAAAGTAAGTCATAAGGTGTAACCCAAGTGTGGACGCACGAATGCCCAAGTGTTGCCAAGTGCTCTGCACCCAAGACCGAATAACATTAGCCCAAGTTAGTTTGCCACGTACAATGCCTGCTATAGTGCTGCAAGAAGTGTCGTGGGGTTTCGAGGCAACGATGATGCCCAATTATGCCCAAGTGCTATGTGTTATGCCCAAGGATGCCCAAGTGTCAACGTCATAAGTTTTAAATGTCGACGCCTGAATGCCCAAGTGATATACCCAAATGCTATGCCCAATGATGCCCAAGTGTTGATATCATAAGTTTTAAGTGTCGACGCGCGAATGGATGCCCAAAGTGCTATACCCAAGTGCTATGTGCTATGGCCAATGATGCCCAAGTGCTATGTGTTATGCCCATTGATGCCCAAGTGCAATGTGGACCCAAGCTCTATCCCCAAGTGCTATATGCACCCAAGTGCTATCCCCAATAATGCCTAAGTGCTATGTGCTATGCCCAAGTGCTAACGATCCCACAGCCTGCTGACCCTACGCATCACCTCGAGTGCCCAAGTGTTAGACAGCCTATGCTTGCTTTGTAAGAGATGGCAAAAAAATTTGAATCCGACCTTGTGTGCTGCTGGCCTGCCGGGGTGCCAAACATTCTTCCTTCAACATTAACGGTGACTGAGGTTATGTTATACCTTTCTTCGGCACGGCTGGGCACGTTGGTGAACGGTTGTGGCACGACTACCCACAGTGTTGTACAACGGCGCACGATTAGGCTTTGGATGAGGCACGTACTTAGGGCCTCGGTTGACGCACGCACTTGGCCTCGGATGACCTATAGCGTGGCACGCAGTTGGGGCACGGCTTGGCAAGGTTGTCACGCAGTGGGGTCGTACATCGGGCACGATGGGGCAAGCACTTGGGTGATGATGCTGCATAATGGTGCGCGCATGCCACACAAAGGTGTGCACATGGGGTGCCCATGCCGCACGAAGGTGCGTTCATGGGACGCCCATGCCACACAAAGGTGCGCGCATGGGGGCCCCGTGCCGCACAAAGGGGCGTGCATAGGGCGCCCGTGTTGCACAAAGGTGCGCGCATGGGGCGCCCATGCTACACAATGGTGCGCCCATGCGGTGCCCATACCGCACGATGGTGCGCGCATATGGCCCGCATGCTGCACGAAGGTGGGCGCATGTGGCCTGCATGCCGCACGAATGTGTGCAAATGGGGCCCATATGCCTCACGAAGGTGCACGCATGGGGTGCCCATGCCGCACGATGGTGTGTGCATGGGCCGCCCATGCCGCACGATGGTGAGCACAAGCCGCTCGTAGGTGCGCGCATGAGGCGCCCATGCCACACGAAGGTATGCATATAGGGCGTGTATGCCGCATGATGGTACACACATAAGGCACCCATACTGCACGATGGTGCGTGCATGTGTCCCCCATGCCACATAAAGGTGCGCGCATGGGGCGTGTGGCATGGGCGCCCCATGCGCGCACCTACGAGCGGCTTGTGCTCACCATCGGGCGTGTATGCCGCATGATGGTACACACATAAGGCACCCATACTGCACGATGGTGCGCGCATGTGTCCCCCATGCCACATAAAGGAGCGTGCATGGGGCACCCATGCCGCACGAAGGTGCGCGCATGGGGCACCATTGCAAGACGAAGATCCGCCCTTGGGGCACCCATGGCGCATGATTTATTGCCCATGGGGCGCCCATGCCGCACGATGGTGGGCGCATGCCGCTCGGAGGTGGGCGCTTGGGGCGCCCATGCCTCACGAAGGTACGCGCTTGGGGTGCGCATGTGGCATGATGGTGCGCGCATGTAACCCGCATGCAGCACGAAGGTTCACGCATGGGGTGCCCATGCTGCACGAAAGTGCACGCATGGGGCACCCGTGCCGCACAATAGTGGGTATATGGGGGGCCCATGCCGCCCAATGGTGGGTACATGCCGCTTGAAGGTGAGCGCAAGGGGCGCCCATGCCGCACGAAGGTGCTCATATGGGGCCCGCATGCCGCACGATGGTGCGCACATGTGGCCCTCATGCAGCACGAAGGTGCGCGCATGGGGCACCCATGCCGCACGATGGTGCACTCATCGGGGGCGTATGCAGCACGAAGGTGCGCTCATTTGGCGCCCCATGCGTGCACCTTCACACGATGATGCGCGCATCGGGCGCCCATGCCGCACGATGGTGCGTGATCGCTACTTGGTGTGTGTTATAAATATGTGCAAATAACCAAGTTTTAATAACCCGCAAGTGCATGGATCTTCGTAGTGTAGTGTGCTATGAGTGTGGAATCGTACCACAGAAAGTTCGTTAGTTAAGTTAGTGAAGTAGTGTGGAAGTGTTAAAGCGCTTAAGTGACAAGTTTGCAATTGGAGTTTGAATAACGTGCGAGAAATGTAAACTAAATTATAACTAACTAAATTGCCTAAGTTAAGCTAAATAATAGCTAAATACGGAAGAATATCTAGGGATTAGATAGGTAAATAAGGCAATTAATGTAGGCTCGGTATCCGGATTCTCAAATTCTATACAAGAGGTTAAGCTACAAGCATTAACCTATTCAATTATCTTAGTCTATTAAAATCCCGATTACGATGTAGGTGCCGTTCCATCTACGAGCGTATAGCCATAGTAATCAACATCTCCTTAGTAGTCTAGAAACTATGGCCTACTTAAAAGCATTACCTATAATATCTTGGAATCTTTAAGGTTGTCAAGCTATTGATTCACTATTAAAGCATGGATATATGACACGAAAATAAAGCAATCATATCATCTACTTAAAAGCATTATGTATGAAAGACAATACTTAATTAATACAAGTCATATATTTCATTAAAACTAAATTATCCGAATTCGAGACCATATATTAAAAGACCATTATTTACAATATCCTACCCTAGATAAGAATTCTACTCAGACATAATAAATACGAGTTTATACAAATAAAAGAGAGTCAAGAAAGGCTCCCCCGTATTGACGAACGTGTATTTCTGAACTCCAAGTCTGAACAGAAATTCTATAGCTATTCGAGCAGAACTTCCCCCCGAATAAGAGCTATTTTTTGAGCAAATGCTCAAAAATGAACGTTAGGATATCCGTTGTACAGTAGCTATTCAAGCAGAATGCCCTTGAATAAGAGCCACTAGGCAAGGACTTCCTCCGTATATAGCTATTTAGGCAAAATCCTAAATAACAACTATGAAAATAACTTGACAAAAATTGAAAATATTGGAAAAATATTCCAAAGCTTTCAAAAATTGTGTGAAAATATGAAGAGGGGTGATGTCTATTTATAGGAAAACTTGGCTACTATTCACGTAGCTACTATTCACATAGCTACTATTTATGCAGTTACTATTCATATGACTACTATTCACGTAGTTACTATTCACGTATTATGCAAGCAGTTTTACTGTTCACGCATTGACCATCACTATCCACGCGTTGACTGATACTATTCACGCATTGACCGAAAAGTTGACCAATGCTATTCCAAGGTTATTCAGCATCCTGAGTCCGTTTCTACACTTCGTTTAGCCAAATTCTTCCTCTACGGGCTTCAATTCTTGGTCAACACTTGAGTTTGTCTTTGACTTTGACTGGTTCGTTGATCGTAGCATCTTCAGGCGTTTTCACTATTTTGACCCTCCAAGCGTTTCTACCTGAAAAACTGATATGATTTGCCAAAAAGGGACATAGGTCACTATTTGAGATCATCTGGGTCAATGTTCTGAGTCCGATTTCGTGCTAGTTTCAGTCAAATTTCTTCTCTATGAGCTTCATTCTTCAACCGCTTCTCATGCTTTCCCATTCTTGACTTCTTTACTTGTAATTTGGATCATTTTGGATCTGATTAACCACTTTTCTGTGTCATCCTACATTGCATCAAAAATATCAAAGTATTACAATAATTTCCCAATTAAGATGCAAATATAGTACAAATACCAAGGTTTGAGTGCTGCAAATACAGTCACATCAGTGCGCGCATGGGGCGCGCATGCCACACGATGGTGCGAGCATCGGGCGCGCATACCGCATGATGGTGCACGCATGTGGCGCTCATGCCGCACGAAGGTGCGCGCAAGGGGCGTGCATGCCGCATGATGGTGTGCGCATCAGGCGCATATGCTACAAGAGTGTGCGCGCATGTGGCTCGCATGCCGCACGAAGGTGCGCGCATGGGTCGCCCATGTCGCACGATGGTACCTGCATCAGGCTCGCATGCCGCACGGTGGTGTGAGCATGCGGCACGAAGGTGCGCACATGGGGCTCCCATGCCACAAGATGGTATGTGCATCATGCGTGCATGTCGCACAATGGTGTGCGCATGTGGCACGAAGGTGCGACCATGGGGCACCCGTGCAGCATGAGGTTGCGCGCATGATGCGCGCATACCGCACAATGGTGCACGAAAGTGGAGCGTATGGGGCGCTCAAGCGGCGCTGTTAGGGCACTATTGGGGCGCAGCTGGGGCACTATGGAGATACGCTTGGGGGATGATGGAGGATGTTGGGGGACAGCTTTGGCACTACTAGGGGACGTTGGGCACGACATGCAATGTTAAGCATTCGTGGGTATTGGGCATGCAGAATGTATTATGACACAAATGTTGACATTGATGTCCTTTTACAAGTGGTTTCCGAATCTATGAAGTGGTCTTAACCTTTCCCTTATCTGAATAACAGTTCATCACATTTATAAGGCGAATTAGATTAATCTGGTTCCCAATACTTCCAAAAAAAAATTTAATGCCAAATATCATGTAAACAAATTAATTTATGAATTAATATAAATTTTCCTAAATTTTCTAGTATTTTTTCTGATTTTTCCCTATTTTTCTTAATTTTTAAATATTAAAAATTAATTTTTCAAAAAAAAAAAAATTTTTGAATATCATTTAACAAATTAATGTATGAATTAATATAATTTTTTTTGAATTTTTTACTATTTTTTTCTGATTTTTCCCTATTTTTGCAATTATTAAATATTAAAAAATATTTTTTCAAAAAAAAAAATATTGAAGCATTTGGATATCATATGCTATCAATAAGGAGCAATTTAGGAACGAAGATCATGCCATATGGGGCCTTATATAGTGTAAAACACCCATTATGAATCTCTGGCAAAATGTATGTTACTGTTGTCACCAGGGTTTTTGCATCTAAATGTAATATAGAGGGGTATGTGGTGTCAAGCCCCATGGTCGAGGTCCATGCGGGAGGACGTTGTGGGCACTTCATGGCACATTGTAGGCTATATCGTGGGCAATATTGTGGGTGGCAATGAATACCGAGTGAATCACGCCGAGGCATTGCATTGCATACCCGTGCGTTGGGGCCGGGCCACCCCCGCCCTGCGTCCCCCAGCATGTCCCTCGTTGCGACACCAGGATGGCTAATGAGGAACGTGGTGGCTTCCCTAGCCCCTCATTATCCGTCTTGGTGCTGCAACACCGTCGACGTCATTAGGATGGCTAATGAGGGGACGAGTGGTTGCCCAAGCACAAAACTAGCCATCCCCGTGCCACTGCCTAGGTACACGTTAGGGGATATTCCCATCCCCGGACGTGGCGTTGGGCCTACATGATGCGTGAATCGCCTAGCACACGAAGCCATGGTCATTGCCGAGTGGATGCGCGCGGCCATGGTCTAGTGTCGCGGCGATCCAAGCACCGTGTGGGCTTCGGTGGCTCTTGGGGGACGGTGGGGGCAAGCGTGATGTGCGAATCGCCTAGCACACGTGGCATTGACTTTCGTTAAGCAATGACGCGAGCGTTGCGATGAGATGATTGCTGATGCTTCAATATCATGGAGATCCAAGCACCATGCGGCCTTGAAACCGTCCCGCGGTAGGTTCTTACATGCCAGTGCAATGCGCGAATCACAAATCGCCTAGCCCATGACGCCATGGTCCTCGATGAGTCGTAATACGACGGATGTGGTCCAGTGTCATGGCTATCCAAGCACCGCGTGGGCATGAAGGTAGTTTGCTTGTCCTGTTCCATGCATACGGGTGCATACAGAGGGACGGTAGGGGCATACGTGATGCACGAATCGCCTAGCACACGTGGCATTGGCTTTCGTTAAGTAACAACGCGAGCGTTGCGATGAGATGATTGCTGATGCATCAATGTCGTGGCAATCCAAGCACTAAGCGGTCTTGAAGTCGTCCCCCGATTGGTTCTGACGGGCCTGTGCGTTGTGCAAATCGCCTAGCACAAGATGCCATGGTCCTCGCTGAGTCGTAATACGACGGATGTGGTCTAGTGTTGTTGCGATCCAAGCACCGTGTGGGTAGGAAGTTTGCTTGTCCCGTTTCGTGCATGTGGGTGCATATAGGGGGATGGTGGGGGACTGCGCGATGCGCGAATCGCCTAATACACAGCCTTGGCTTTCGCTAAGTGGCGATGCGAGCGTTACGGTGAGACGATGGCTAGAGCTTCAATGTTGTGGCGATCCAAGCACCGTGCTGCCTCGAAGCCGTCCCATGGTGTGCTCCCACGGGCCTGCGCAATGTGCGAATCGCCTAGCACATGATGCCATGGTCCTCGCTGAGTCGTAATGTGACGGATGTGGTCTAGTATTGTGGCGATCCAAGCACCACATGGGCAGGAAGTCCACTTTCGGTTGGTATATCAAGTGCGTGCACTCAGTGCTTGGTTGGGCACCACGAAGTAAGCTCCTAAGCTTGCGACGGGCGGCCTAGTCATGCAACTCGTGCCGTTCATATCCCTTGTCCCTCAGAAATTCTTCATGCAGAATCCTTTGTAGAGTGGCTTTAGTGCCACGATCCACTGAGATTCAGCCCTTTGTCGCTGTGATTAGTCCCTCCCATTGCCCTCCACCCAACTCCACCTGTTCCACAATCCAATCCCATCCTATTGCATCAACCAACACTATTTCTCCCAAACTGACCAAGAGGTTCGACGCCTCATGTTGCCCCCCAAGTATATCTCCAAGTGCCTAAGTAAGTCAGAAGTTGTAACCCAAGTGTCGACGCATGAATGCCCAAGTATTGCCAAGTGCTCTGCGCCCAAGTCCGAATAGCATTAGCCCAAGTTAGTTTTTCACGCTCGCTGCCTGCTATAGTGTCGCGACAAGTGTCGTAGGGTTTTGAGGCAACGATGATGTCCAATTATGCCCAAGTGCTATGTGTTACGCCCAAGTGTCGACGTCATATGTCTTAAGTGTCGACGCGCGAATGCCCCAGTGCTATACCCAAATGCTATGCCTAATGATGCCCAAGGGTGGACGGGATAAGTTTTAAGTGTCGACGCGCGAATAGAGGCCCAAAGTGCTATACCCAAGTGCTATGTGCTATGCCCAATGATGACCAAGTGCTATGTGTTATGCCCATTGATGCCCAAGTGCTATGTGTACCCAAGCTCTATGCCCAAGTGCTATGTGCACCCAAGTGCTCTGCCCAATGATGCCTAGCTACTATGTGCTTTGGTCAAGTGCTAACGGGCCCACCACCGGCCGACCCCGCGCATCGCCTCGAGTGCCCAAGTATTAGACAGCCTATGCTTTCTTCATAAGAGATGGCAAAAAAATTTGAATCCGACCTTGTGTGCTGTCGGCCGGCCAAGGTGCCTAATGTTCTACCCTCAACATTAATGGTGACTGAGGTTATGTTGCCCATTTCTTCGAAACGGTTGGACACATTAGTGAACGGTTGTGGCACAATTGCCCACGGTATTGCACGACGGTGCACGATTGGGCCTTCGATGGGCCACGTCCTTGGGGCCTCGGATGGGGCACGCACTTGGCCTCGGATGAGCTACAGCATGGCACGCAGTTGGGGCACGGCTTGGCAAGGTTGTCATGCAGTGAACTCGCGCATCGGGCACGATGGGGCAAGCACTTGGGTGATGATGCCGCACGGTGGTGCGCACATGCCACACGGAGGTGCGCGCTTAGGGTGCCCATGTCTCATGAAGTTGCGCGCATATGGCACCCGTGCCGCATGAAGGTGCGCGCATGGGGCGCCCATGCCACACGAAGGTGTGCGTATGGGGCGCACATGCTGCACGATGGTGGGCGCATGTGGCCTACATACTGCACGAAGGTGTGCGCATGGGGAGCCCATGCTGTACGATGGTGCGCGCATGGGGTACCCGTGCTGCACGAGGTTGCGCTAATAGGGCGTGCATACCGCACAATGGTGCTCGCATGGTGAACGCATATGGCCCGCATGCCGCACGAAGTTGCGCGCATGGGGCACCCGTGCTGCACGACGTTGCACTCATGGGGCGCACATACCGCACGATGGTGCGCGCAAGTGGCGCGCGCCAGGCCCTCAAGAGGCGCTGTTAGGGCACTGTTGGGGCACTATGGGGGCACGCTTAGGGGACGATGGGGGATGTTGGGGGATTGCTTTGGTACTACTAGGGGACGTTGGGCGTGACAGGAAATGTTAAGCATTCGTGGGTATTGGGCAAGCAGAATGTATTATGACACAAATGTGGACATTGTTGTCCTTTTACAAGTGGTTTCCAAATCTATGAAGTGGTCTTAACGTTTCCCTTGTCCGAATAACAGTTCTTCACATTTGTGAGGCGAATTAGGATAATTAGGTTCTTAATCCTTCCAAAAAAAATTTAATGCCAAATATCATGTAAACAAATTAATTTATGAATTAATATAAATTTTCCTAAATTTTCTAGTTTTTTCTGATTTTTCCCTATTTTTCATAATTTTTAAATATTAAAAATTAAATTTTCGAAAAAAATATTTTTCAATATCACTTAACAAATTAATGTATGAATTAATATAATTTTTTCTAAATTTTCTAATATTTTTTCGGATTTTTCACTATTTTCACAATTATTAAATATTAAAAAATATTTTTTCGAAAAACATAATTTTGAAGCATTTGGATATCATATGGTATCAATAAGGAGGAAGTTGGGTACGATGATCATGCCATATGGGATCTTTTATAGTGTAAAACGCCCATTATAAATCTCTGGCAAAATGTACGCTACTGTTGTCACTTGGGTTTTTGCATCTAAATGTACTATAGCGGGGTATGTGGTGTCAAGCCCCCTGGTTGAGGTCCATGTGGGGGGACGTTGTGGGCACTTCGTGGCACATTGTGGGCTATTTCATGGGCTATATTTGTGGGCGAGAATGCCTACCAAGTGAATCACACCGAGGTATTGCATTGCATACCCGTGCGTTGTGGCCATGCCACCCCCGCCCCGCGTCCCCCCTCATGTCCCTCGGCGCGGCACCAGGATGGCTAATGAGGAACGTGGTGGCTTCCCTAGCCACTTATTATCCATCTTGGTGCCGCAACACCGTCGACGTCATTGGGATGGCTAATGAGGGGGCGAGTGGTTGCCCAAGCACAAAACTAGCCATCCCCATGCTGCCGGCTAGGTACACGTTGGGGGACATTCCCATCCCCCGAAATGTTGTTGGCCTTGCGCGATTTGCGAATTGCCTAGCACACGAAGGCATAGTCGTTGCCAAATGGAGGCACGCGGCCATGGTATAGTGTTGTGGCGATCTGAGCTCCGCGTGGGCTTGGGTGGCTCTTGGGTGACGGTGGGGGCAAGCATGATGTGCGAATCGCCTAGCACAAGTGGCATTGGCTTTCGTTAAGCAATGACACGAGCGTTGTGATGAGATGATTGCTGATGCTTCAATGTTGTGGCGATCCAAGCACCATGCGGCCTTGAAGCCGTCCCCCGGTAGGTTCTAACGTTTCTGTGCGATGTGCGAATCGCCTAGCTGTCACGCCCCAACTCGACCCCTCCTACAATCAGTCAGGATGCAATGAAATTTCGGTTGTATAACGTTTGTAATTAGGACACCGAGGCTCTAAACCAACCTTTTTGCAACTCATACAACCAACTCCATAACAATTCAACAATTAAACAACACAACCATAATATACATTAAACATTATTTACCATTGCATCCATAGGTTATACGCCTCTATTTCAACATCATACATTTACTATATAACATACATTCCCAAAATAAATTATAACCAATGTGGACATTGATGTCCTTTTATAAGTGGTTTCCGAATCTATGAAGTGGTCTAAACTTTCCCTTGTGCGAATAACAGTTCGTCACATTTGTGAGGCGAATTAGATTAATCGGGTTCCCAATCCTTCCAAAAAAAATTTTAACGGCAAATATCATGTATACAAATTAATTTATGAATTAATATAAATTTTCCTAAGTTTTCTAGTATTTTTTCTGATTTTTCCCTATTTTTTATAATTTTTAAATATTAAAAATTTAATTTTCAAAAAAAAATAGTTGTTGAATATCATTTAACAAATTAATGTATGAATTAATTTAAAATTTTCTGAATTTTCTACTATTTTTCTGATTTTTTCCTATTTTTCACAATTATTAAATATTAAAAAATATTTTTTTGAAAAAAAATAATATTGAAGTATTTGGATATCATATGCTATCAATAAGAAGAAGTTGGGTACGAAAATTATGCCATATGGGGCCTTTTATAGTGTAAAATACTCATTATGAATCTATGACAAAATGTACGCTGTCATGCCCCCAACCCGACCTAAGGAGGCTAGACTAAGGTATGACCTAATCATTTATACTTTTTCACATTCTTAGCATTTTTGTTATGATTTAATGCTTAACGTTGGCCTATAACTCCAAAAATAATTTCGAAAAATCGACAGCATAACGGTTGTATTTAAGACCTTTGGTTAGACCTATTTTTTAAAACGCCTCAAAACCATTAATCATTGATCTAATTCCATTAAGAATTCCTATTTTGTCGTCAACCGATATGCCTACTAGTCTATCTCGAAAGTCTCATTTGATTAACAAGCCTAGCATGATAATTATGTCTCGTTTATTTGTCAATTCCTAACGCACAAGTACCTGTTGTTCTTTAGCTTATGATTGAGCGCCTAGGTGAGTTTAGATAGAGTTACGTTATTTGATTCTTTACCTAGTGGTTTAAACTCCTACAATAACTACCAATCAAAAACAAATGAAAGCAAAAAACCAAATAAAGAGTTCGTCCGGTTTTAATCAGTACAAGCCAAAATTAGACCCAAATTACAACAGGGTCATTTACATCAACAAAATGAACAGTTTGCAATCAAACACAACATCCATATTGCAACCACTTTCAGGAAAAGCACAAAAGCACGTAGTCACTCCAAGGAATCATCAACAAACACATTCTCCTAAGGTACCTATTCCAAATATGCTTCTCCTATGACAAAAAGAAGGCGAGTCCTTATGAACTCAACGAGAGGGAACAAGAGATAACGTTTTTAAAAACTCTTTTCTGGTTAATCTTATGAAAAACCCTATTAAAAACATGTCATATGAAATAAGTGAGTTCATAACATAACATAAATATAAATGAACACATTTACCCGTCTTTCCTCCCCGAGGTCCTCTAGGAACCAAGCGAGAGTACTTAAACACATAGTGAAAATGATACTGTGAGCTTTCGCTCTCAAGATCAATTGGTGAGCATTTGCTCTCAAGATCATTTCTGATAACAGTTGTTGCGGCTGGCTTCAATCTTCCACTTATCAGTCCAAATGGGTGTACTTTGAATATACCCCGAAATCCTATGACCCAACTCTCTGAGGAAGTCTAGCCCCCAAGCAAGAGAGGGAATTGGACCATGGTAGTCATGGTAGCACCGGTAAGCCCGATGCCGCCCAGCGTGCGTGAAACACTACCATGCCAAAATGAAAGGTTGCAACCTTGTATGCAATGCACATGTATGCCATTTAACATTTCACATTGGGAGGTCAACAAAGTAGGTTGCCTCCGAGCAAATATATGATCACATTTTGATATATTGGCACATAAGGCATTGTAAGAACATATAATCATTTCATATATCAATTTGGAAGCAATTAAACTTTCACGGGCAGCCAAGTAATCATGTTCAAATAAGCCATTGAATATCTTTTAACAATTCACATTAGGAGGTCAACAAAGTAGGTTGCCTCCGAGCAATTACAAGATCACATATCGACAAGTAAACATACGAGGCATGCTTTGACATGTAAATTCACTTTGTAAAACACTTAGAAGCATGTGAACATTTAATGGACAGCCAAGTAATCACCATATAACAAGTCATATAGCTCATTTTAGTTCACATATCAACTGTTGAGATCATACAAGCATGCAACGACACTTACACAAAACCAGGTGCAAGAATAGTTCACTTATCAACATGCAATCATCGGGAATCATGTCTAGAGCTATAAGGATAATTCCGGGCAGCCTATTAATCTTCCTCAACATCAATTATAATACACACAAGAGTGTTATATGACTCGGGAGTATACAGGACTATTAGGGTTTACAAGGACGTGCTCGGGGTTAGTTTCATTTACTAAGCACCACAAGTAATACTTAAACCACATCAAGCATACTTAACATTTATTAGGCAGCCTACTAATCACACAATTGAACACACTAACCATCGGATCATTACTTAGCAAGTTTTCATAAGCAATAGGGCCTAAATTCGTGCTTACACATGCGATTAAGTCACAATTTGTCACGTAATTAAACTCAAGCCATGCATGTATCACCCCGATCCCTCTCGAGACCAGGAGTTCTATCATTCAATCTAATCACAACCCAATTCCAAACCCGGGCATAATTTTCAGGGAAAACGGACGGAGTCTCCCCTGTTCTTAGGCAAAATACAAAACCTGCAACAGCATATAAGTGGACCAATACCATGTCCAAACATTCAACCACCTCAAGGCCATCCAAGCCTTGGTCTCAACAATCAATCACAAGCAAATATACATTTCCAGTTTACATACTAACCTACCTGTTCACATCTTTTAAAAGTACATTCATGCTTGACAATTAAACCATCCTAACTTATTGCATAAAATAGACTATCATACCATTCTAACTCTTTTCTTTTCGACATTACAAACATGCATTAAAGTTAAGCTATACTAACTAGATACATAATCTAACTTATCAAACCACTTCAATAATCTAAGGAAACTTAAATTATATTCCTTTGACATTAATTACATACAATACATGAAAGCCTACATCTTTACAACTTCGACAACTCAAGCCACATAGGCACACAAGACAACTCTTTAGGCACGAACTTTCACGAAATCACGAACTTTCCAGCTAACATGACATTTCCTGAAATGTGGTGGTGAGGAGTGAGTATACATAACACGTATACTCAATGAGGGCGAGATAGATATCAAGGTGGAGAGAAAGAAGTTCGTGCAATGCAAATAGGCAGTTAAGCAATATAACTGAAAAGTAAGCGATCAAGACAAACCATCAATACAATAAGCAATTAATGAAAGCATTAACTCAACCATTCAAAGCTATACCACACTCTGAAGGCTATGGTTTACTCATACGAGCAATGTATCATTTCACGAGCGATACATCAATCTCGAGCTTGATGTTGACAACGATGACAATAAGCGCGCAACCACCTTATAACTTCAGTTTGGAATACCCCGGAAGTATCCATCAATTCTATGACCCAAATCTCCCTGGGAGGCAACCCAAGCGAGAAAAGGGAATAGAGACGGAGCTAGAGCAACCAACACTGGCAACTTGAGACTACCTAGAGAGACCCATCAGTCACGCGCCAGACACTATGCAATGCAAGACATGATACAGGGCGATAAACGAGTGATAGCACAACAATACAGATTGGAGGTGATAAACAAGATAACAAGCATTTACAATCAAATAAGTAACAAGAACGACACCAACAAACATTATCAAGCAATAATAAATATTCTATAGGCATTATAAGCATTCTATAGGCAATATAAGCATTCTATAGGCAATATACTATTAAAACACACAAAATCACAAAAATGGCCCAAACCTTCAAAACCCTACTACTTTCAAACGAGCCACGAGTTTTGGAAACCGACTTCACCAATCCTCCTAGGTTACTATAAGGCACGTCTAAAGACCCCGAAACCCTACTTAACCCTAGAATTCACGCAAAGCCCCGATTTCTCCCTTTGCTCGTTTGAACTACAACTACCTCAACCGATAACCCAACCAATGTCACAACTGCACCAAAAGTGCTTCCATGATGTACCTCAACAATGCCTTCACGCAAATCGAGAAAATTCGAAACTTGACCAAAACGACCCCAACTTTCACTAAGCTTTTTTCTCCGTTTTGTCCATTACACAATCTAATTAAACCATACATTTAGGCATTCTAGCATATCTAGCACCTTCCTATATCAACAGAACGCGTAACGGAGCAACTTCATCGAAACGGGGGTTTACTATTCATAATTTACTATTAAACAATTTATATTTCAATTTTGATATTCAACCGTAGAAAATGTTAAAAAGCTATAAATACATATTCTACAATTGCTAGGGAACATTCTTTAAGTCTCAAAATGATTAAAATAACAATATACAGATAAAACCCAAAAATCAAAGTTAATACACAAAATATTCAAATGCGCAAATAAACATGAAACCCTCACCTTAGACGCTCCTAGACGCTAGGAAAACCTCGCTAGATGCCTCGGAAAGCACTCCGTGCAAGCTCACGCAAAGAATTGAAGATTTGAAGCTAAAATTTCTTTTTTTTTCTCCTTCTATTTTCGGTTCGGCTAGCTTGTGGTCTAATTTCAGCTTTCTTTTTTTTTTTTTTTGCTAATATTATGCATATAAGGTGACACAAAGTCAAATGGTCAAGGCTTCGTCAGTGCTCACTTAAGTTGGTCAATCTAGTTTATTTTATGCATTTTAAAGCTAAACATCTAACATAAATCCAATTCCAGTTAATAACAACTAAATTACTAAAATTAAAACACTAAACACTAGTTTTCACTATTTGCTGAGGACTAGAAGTTATTTCCTAACTATCGCTCTCGATATGCTATGCACTTTGCGTCAATAGAAGAATAACAATTAAATCTCAAAGAATTTAAGAAAATATAAATTTTGAAAAGTAACATAGTTCAAAATTTACTCCGGCTCGGTGCTATTTTTCATTTTATTGAAAACCGAGCATTAAGGTGCAAGAAAAATAAAACCGATTAACATAAATACGAAAGTAGTTGATATTCCGTTAGAATAATTAACTCAAGTATTATTTAATTACTTCTAAAAGAAATATGAAAATAAAGCTACAAATAAATGTTTAACTTAAAAATCAACACGAAATTCAATGCTAACATTTAAGATGACACTTAATTAAATGCAATTAAATGCCATTGAATGCATGCCGGGTTCGGGTTATTACAATGCATCAATTAATTAAGCATCCTCAATCATCCAAAACAGCCCACACAACAACTAATTGTCACAATTCCAAGCATTCAATACCACAAGTAGAGTTACAACATGTTTCAAAGCATTTTGCTAAGCAAAACCCTACTGCAATGGTCTGTTTTCCCACATTCAATTATCCAAGAAAATAATCTCCAAATTCAGTGAACCAAATGTAAAATTTAAGCTTAATGAGTGATTTAAATCTAGGAACAAACCTCACATCAATTGGATTTCGGACTTAGGAGTTATGGCCAAAACCGGGAGACTGCGCAAAACTGCCCAGATTCATACACATTTCGATTTTTTCAATTTTTTAGGGTCTTAGAATCAGATTTAGCTTCGGCGTATTTCTGAAAAACATGTCCAGAACTGCAGAATCGAGCAACCTACCAATTTTCATGCATTTTTATCAACATTTACTAGGTCAAAAACACTTCGTTTTACAAAGTTAGTAATCTGTCAAAAACCTGTTTCACTTTTCCAATTTTTCCATATTTAGACACCTTTTGATATTTTGCCATTTTGGGGGTCTTAGAGTCAAAATTGGCCTTGGCCTATTTCTACAACAAATGTTCATAATGGACAAAACTAGAGATCTACCAATGTTCACTCATTTTTATCAATGTTTACTAAGCCAAATGCACTTCGTTCTACAACGTCAAAAAGCTGCTAGCAAAAATGTTTTTTACGTATCAAGTTCTAGCCATTATCATGCCATGCATGAGTAGATAAGCTCATATACACACATATACAACAACTACAGAGATAAATATAGCCACATGAGAGCATGCATGTAAGTTTTGAAAGCTTTCAAAAGAGTTTAACCTTCACCTTGGCCTATTGATGGATGAAAATGCACAAATGCTCTTGAAATTGCACAAAAGGTCTTCTTTCTTTGCTTTGGCCGAGTGGTATCTTTATTTCCTTTAAATCCCAGCTTAGTTAGCTTATGCTTAGTGTGTGCATGTGATTAGAACAAAAAGAAATGGAATAAAACTATCAAAACTTTACCTAGGCCTAAAATGAGAGGTTTCAAAGCTTGTGTGAGTTTTCTTGCTATGTTGCTTGCTTGTGCTTGCTATGGCCGAGCTTGGGAGAGTCTTAGAGAGTTGTTAGGAGTCGTGAATGCTCAAGGGTCAGCCATGATCGAAAATGAGAGAGAAGGAGAGAGAATGAGAGAGTTGAGAGGCAAAATGAATGTTTGAAGATGTTTAATTGTTGCTTGTGTGTGTGTGTGTCAGCCTTGAGCTTTGCAAATGCTGAATTTTTGTGTCACATGCCTTCTACAGTTGCTGAATATTGTGCCTAGGAAATGTAGTGTGTAAGGAATAAGTACATGAGCATGTTGGAGGCTTAGGAGTTAGCAAAAAGGGCATAGAACTTAGGAAAAACTATGACAACTTGGAAGACTTTGTCTAGCATGTGTGTAGCATAAAATTTGAATTAAAATCTGATTATTTGGCCTTGTATTGTCGGCCAAGGCTAGCTTAGGTGGCTTAGGCTTTGTATTTTATGTCCATTGTGTTTGAAAAAGGGAATAAAGAATGATTTAGGTGTTTATGTAGATAGAATTGTTTATTGTTAGTGGATTTTGTAGAGAATTTGAATTACGAATATAATATTGGTTAGTGGATTGTGTATGATTATTTAATAGTTTATTGCTTTGTGTAAGAATCTTTTTTGATTAGCGTGTAGGCACTCATTCCTAGGTTCTAGGTCACAAACTATGAGATTGACACGAACTACGAGGTACGACACGTACTCAAGACAAAGGCATATACTTCAAGGTAAATGCACGGATTTCAATGCAAATGCACGCAAACCAATACCAGGCACATAATTCAATGCAATGCACATAAATCGAGGTACAACTCTTAAACCTAGGTTAGGGAACGCAGTTCAAGGTCAATGCACACAAATTGAGGTATCGCATGTAAATCGAAGTCAGGGCACATAAGTCAAGGATTAGGGCACACAATTCTAGGTCAAGGTACGTATAACGAGGCATGCACAAAAACTAAGACAGGGCACGTAATCCAAGGTCGGTCATATAATTCTGGGTCTATGGCACGCAAATCAAGGTAACACAGGTTATTCGGTGTCGGGCCTCACATCCTCCCCTCCTTGAAAGAATTTCATCCCGAAATTCATTCTTACCTTTTGAGGTCATTTAGACGGATTCTGACCTTTGTTATTTTTCCCACTCCAGTTCATCCGGTGTTTTGTGATCTCTCTTACCACAACCAATTCACTTCCTACGTTTCTCCAATCATTTAATTCGGTGCGACCCCTACATTTATAGTTCATTCCTTTGAACGACTCTATTTTCTCCAATTGATCTTAAGGTCGAGTTCCTGAAATAAGATTAGAACCTCCGAGCATAGTAATCAAAGCTGCATCGGTATTCTAACAACATAACGATAACTCCAAAATCATTACTTATGTCGTGTCAATCTTGTATTCATACCTCAAAAGGAATATCACAATAATACCACGATCCTATGGTGACATACGCTAGTTTCAAGATGTTAGGTCTATATCCGATTTACATATCCTATCAACTAGCTTCAAAATTATTAACACGTAGGATATACACAAGTTATGGATCATTTCCATAATACAACCCTATCTTCAAGAAGAACTCACCAAACAAACTAATCCATCTCAAATCGTCATCTATCGATAGTATCATAGTCCTTATCTCGTAGGTACATTAGATTAACAAATCTTCTAATGACTAGTGTCCCGGTTACAGGCTCCTATTCACTAACATTCATTCCCAGCTTCGTTAACCTTCATGCTCGTAGTCAAGAAAAAAGACCGTTGATATTCGTTAAACTCAAATTCTAAGGTTTATTAAGTACCACCAACAAATTGCCATCGAAATTGCATGGGTAAACTAATCATGTTACACTAGTTCAACTCTTACAAGTAAATTTCATCAGCTTGTGATCCATAATTTATTTCCTTATTCAAATCTCTATCTTCAAGTCATGAGGCTTCAGAATTTTTTTTAATCTTAACCGAAACTCCTAAGGCAAATAGTTTCAATCTCAAATAAATTTCACTCACCTCAATTCAAGGTTACGTCATACTTAAGAGGACAATGGTCCTACTCACTTAGCAACCTAGTCATTCATTCGAACACTCAATGCTCGCCAATATATCTTCAACATTAGTGTTACTAAACTAGGTTCATAGCCATGTAAGTGATATCAATGTTCCACTAGGTTACTGGCCGTACAACAACAATCCTAGGAATATAAATGGGTACCGAAATGATCTAGCTTATAAGATACTTACCATACTAATCCAAGCAGCTTGTTACACAAAATAACTTCAAGGCTGTGTCAACACAAGAATTATAACCACAAGGCATCCTTCAATAAAATTTAATAGAACTTCAAAAGTAATCAACCACTCATTTAATTATCACTACAAGATCTACCCTCTATTCAACGACCATGATTCGAAGTCTACCAACCGCTAGTTTCTAGAAATGAAACGGTGCAAATAAATACAGTTGTCTAATAGCAATCTCTCTGGTCATTATGACTATAATTCATCTCCATCTTAGCTATATGAAATCTTACTCTCCTCATTTACATGTTCAACTAGCTAAGAGCATCAAAACTCATCGACCTTAGGTCCTAGGGTTTACCATGAATCCTCATGCATACTCACTATCAGCTATTTAAGATTACTAATCATACCCTAACGACTCCACCTTGCAGCCGGATGCCTTAATCTCATTTCCATGGTTTATATACTAGGTCCATCGGTATTACTTAGGGATATATGCTTTCTAATATCCTCTAGGGTATCCAAACAACGAGTACATAGAATGACTTACTTTGCATAATCACAACAAAATCCAAGGGGCAACAACCTGCGAACCCATTTAAAAAATGCGGGGCCGATGCGGGGGAGGCGGCTCGTCCCCAGCCCGCGTGTTGGTCCTGAGTCGGGGCAAACGCCCCGCAAACAACGAACCTCGACATGGAATAGGCCAAGGAAAATGAAAAATAGGGGCCGGCCTATCCCTGCCCCGCCCGCGGTGTGCCCAGTTAGGCCTCTATCCCTTACAAAATGAAAATGACTCTCGGCAACGGATATCTCGGCTCTCACATCGATGAAGAACGTAGCGCAATGTGATACTAGGTGTGAATTGTAGAATCCCATGAAGCATCGAGTCTTTGAACGCAAGTTGCGCTCGAAGTCATCAGGCCAAGGGCAAGTTTGCCTAAGCGTCACGTATCGCGTCGTCCCCTCACCCTGCGCCTCAACATTAGGTTACCGAGTTTGTGCGTGACGGCGGATTGTGGCCTCCCGTGTTTTGAGGCGCGATTGGCCGAAATGCGAGTTTGGCGTGACAGACGTCACGACAAGTGGTTGTTGGTCCATTCAACTCGTGAGTTGTCGTGCGTCGTCCTGTTGCGCGTGCGGGACTGAAAATAGACCCTCTAACGCTATCCGCTACGACTGCGACCCCAAGTCAGGCGGGATTACCCGTTGAGTTTAAGCATATCAATAAGCGGAAAAAAAGAAACTTACAAGGATTCCCTTACTAACGGCGAGCGAACCGGGAACAACCCAGCTTGAGAATCGGGCGGCTCCACCGTCTGAATTGTAGTATGGAGAAGTGTCCTCAACGGCAGACTAGGCCCAAGTCCCCTGGAAAGGGGCGCTAGAGAGGATGAGAGCCCAGTCATGCCCGGACACTATCGTACCACGAGCCGCTGTCGGCGAGTCGCGTTGTTTAGGAATGCAGCCCTAAGTGGGTGGTAAATTCCGTCCAAGGCTAAATACGGGCGAGAGACCGATAGCGAACAAGTACCACGAGGGAAAGATGAAAAGCACTTTGAAAAGAGAGTCAAAGAGTGCTTGAAATTGTTGGGAAGGAAGCGGATGGGGGCCGGCGATGCGCCCCGGTCGTATGCGGAACACCGAGAGTCGGTCCACTGATCGACTTGGGACACGGACCAGCGCAGATTGGGTGGTGGCCAAAGCTCGGGCAGTAGATATTCCTGCAGAATGCCGTCAGCTCAATTGTGGAAGGATAGCGTGCGCCTTTGGCATGCTTCGGCATTTGCGCGCTCCCGGTGCTAACTTGCAGGCTCCTCCTTCGACCTGTCTTGAAACACAGACCAAGGAATCTGACATGTGTGCGAGTCAACGGGTACGTAAACCCGCAAGGCGCAAGGAAGCTGATTGGCGGGATCCCCCCGAGGGGTACACTGCCGTCCAACCTTGATCTTCTAAGAAGGGTTCGAGTGCGAGCATACCTATTGGGCCCCGAAAGATGGTGAACTATGCCTGAGCGGGGTAAAGCCAGAGGAAACTCTGGTGGAGGCCTGTAGGGATTCTGACGTGCAAATCGCTTGTTTGACTTGGGTATAGGGGCGAAAGACTAATCGAACCATCTAGTAGCTGGTTCCCTCTGAAGTTTCCCTCAGGATAACTGAAGCTCGCATGCGAGTTCTATCGGGTAAAGCCAATAATTAGAGGCATCGGGGGCGCAACGCCCTAGACCTATTCTCAAACTTTAAATAGGTAGGACGGCGCAGCTACTTCGTGGAGCTGTGCCACAGAATCAAGAGCTCCAAGTAGGCCATTTTTGGTAAGCAGAATTGGCGATGCGAGATGAACCGAAAGTCAGGTTATGGTGCCCAACTGCACGCTAACCTAGATCCCCCAAGGGGTGTTGGTCGATTAACACAGTAGGACGGTGGTCATGGAAGTCGAAATCCGCTAAGGAGTGTGTAACAACTCACATGCCAAATGAACTAGCCCAAAAAATAGATGGCGTTTAAGCGCGCGACATATACCCGACCGTCGGGGCAAGTGCCAGGCCTCGATGAGTAGTAGGGCGCGACGGTCGCCACAAAACCCAGGGCGCAAGCCCGGGCAGAGAGGTCGTCAGTGCAGATCTAGGTGGTAGTAGCAAATATTCAAATGAGAACTTTGAAGGCCAAAGAAGGGAAAGGTTCCATGTGAACGACACTTGCACATTGGTTAGTCGATCCTAAAGGTCGGGGGAAGCCCGAAAAATAGCATGTTCTGCGCATGCACCGAAAAGGAATTGGGTTAAAATTCCTAAACCAGGATGTGACAGTTGACGACAACGTTAAGGAGTCCGGAGACGTCGGCGGGGGCCTCGGGAATAGTTATCTTTTCTGTTTAACAGCCAGCCCATCCTTGAAATGGCTCAGTCGGAGGTAGGGTCCAGCGGCTGGAAGAGTATCGCACGTCGCGCGGTGTCCGGTGCGCCCCCAGCAGCCCTTGAAAATCTGAAGGACCGAGTGCCATCCACGCCCGGTCGTACTCATAACTGCATCAGGTCTCCAAACAAACTCTGGTCGATGGAACAATGTAGGCAAGGGAAGTTGGCAAAATGGATCCGTAACTTCGGGAAAAGGATTGGCTTTGAGGGCTGGACACGGGGGTCCCAGTCCCTAACCGGTCAATTGTTGGCGGACTGCTCCGCGTGCTGGCCGGGGCTCGAACTAGGAACGATTCCCTCAGGGGCTTTCCGCGGGCGTCGCACAGCTAGCTCAGAACTGGCACGGACAAGGGGAATCTAACTGTTTAATTAAAACAAAGTATTGAGATGGTCCCTGCGGTTGCTCACGCAATGTGATTTCTGCCCAGTGCTTTGAATGTCAAAGTGAAGAAATTCAACCAAGCGCGGGTAAACGGCGGGAGTAACTATGACTCTCTTAAGGTAGCCAAATGCCTCGTCGTCTAATTAGTGACGCGCATGAATGGATTAACGAGATTCCCACTATCGCTGTCTACTATCCAGCAAAACCACAGCCAAGGGAACAGGCTTGGCAGAATCAGCGGGCAAAGAAGACCCTGTTGAGCTTGACTTTAGTCCGACTTTGTGAAATCACTTCAGAGGTGTAGGATAAGTGGGAGTCGAAAGGCGAAAGTGAAATACTACTACTTTTAACATTGTTTTACTTATTCCGTGAATCGGAGAAGGGGCACTGCCCCTCTTTTTGGACCCAAGGCTCGCTCTGCGGGCTGATCCGGGTGGAAGATATTGTCAGGTAGGGAGTTTGGCCGGGGCGGAACATCTATTAAAAGATAACAGAGGTGTCCTAAGATGAGCTCAACGAGAACAGAAATCTCGTGAGGAACAGAAGGGCAAAAGCTTGTTTGATTCTGATTTCCAGTACGAATACGAACCGTGAAATTATGGCCTAACGATCCTTTAGACCTTCGAAATTTGAAGCTAAAGGTGTCAAAAAAGTTACCACAAGGATAACTGGCTTGTGGCAGCCAAGCATTCATAGCGACAATGCTTTTTGATCCTTCAATGTCAGCTCTTCCTATCATTGTGAAGCAGAATTTACCAAGTGTTAGATTGTTCACCCACCAATAGGGAACGTGAGCTGAGTTTAGACCGCCATGAGACAGGTTAGTTTTACCCTATTGATGACAGTGTCGCAATAGTAATTCAACCTAGTACGAGAGGAACCGTTGATTCGCACAATTAGTTACCGCGCTTGGTTAAAAAGCCAGTGGCGCGAAGCTACCGTGCGCTAGATTATGACTGAACGCCTTTAAGTCAGAATTCGGGCTAGAAGCAACGCGCTCGCCAACTGCCCGTTCACCGACCCGCAGTAGGGGCATCCGGTCACCAAGGGCACGTGTCGTTGGTCAAGCCATCGCGACGGAAGTTTCACATCGGTCGCCTTGAAGTACAATTCCCATCGATCGGCGGGCAGAATCCTTTGCAGACAACTTAAATACGCGACGGGGTATTGTAAGTGGCAAAGTGGCCTTGCTGCAATGATCCACTAAGATTCAGCCCTTTATCGATCAAATTAGTCTGTCCCCCTTCTCGCCTATCTCTGCCCCATCTGCAATCCAATCCCATCCCATTAACCAACACTGTTTTCCCCAAACGGGCCAAGAGGCTCGATGTCCTATGCCGCTCTCCAAGTGTGTCTCCATGTGCCAAAGTAAGTCATAAGTTGTAACCCAAGTGTCGACGCGCGAATGCCCAAGTGTTGCCCTACGACCAAGTCCGAATAACATTAGCCCAAGTTAGTTTTCCACGCTCGCTGCGTGCATAAGTGCCGCCGCAAGTGTCGTGGGGTTTCGAGGCAACGATGATGCCCAATTATGCCCAAGTGCTATGTGCTATGCCCAAGGATGCCCAAGTGCTATGTGCTATGCCCAAGGATGCCCAAGTGCTATACCCAAGAGCTATGCCCAAGTACTATACCCAAGTGCTATGCCCAATGATGCCCAATGATGCCCAAGTATCGACGTCATAAGTTTTAAGTGTCGCCACGCGAATGCCTAAAGTGCTATACCTAATTGCTATGTGCTATGCCCAATGATGCCCAAGTGCTATGTGATATGCCCATTGATGGCCAAGTGCTGTGTGCACCCAAGCTCTATGCCTAACTGCTATGTTTACCCAAGTGCTATGCTCAATGATGCCTAAGTACTATGTGCTATGCCCAAGTGCTAACGGGCCCACTGCCGGTCGACCCCGCGCATCTTCTCAAGTCCCTAAGTGTTAGATACCCTATGCTTGCTTCGTAACAGATGGCAAAAAATTTGAATCCGACCTTGTGTGCTGCCGACCCGCCGAGGTGCCTAACATTCTTCCCTTAACATTAATGGTGACTGAGGTTATGTTGCCCCTATCTTCTATACAGTAGGGCATGTTGGTGAACGTTTGCGGCACGGTTGCCCACGGTGTTGCACGAAGGCGCACGATTGGGCCTCAAATGGGGCACGTACTTGGGCCATGTACTTGGGGCCTCGATTGAGCTACAGCTTGGCATGTAGTTGGGGAACGGCTTGGCAAGGTAGTTGCACAGTGGGGTCATGCATCGGGCACGATGGGTCAAGTACTTACACGACGATGCCGCACGATGGTGCACGCATGCTGCATATAGGTGCGTGCATGGGGCGCCCATATCGCACGAAGGTACAAGCATGGGGCACCCGTGCCGCACGATGCTGCGCGCATATGGCACAATGGTACACGCATGTGGCCCTCTTGCCGCATGAAGGTGGGCGCATGGGACGCCCTTACCGTATGATGGTGTGCGTATGTCACACGACGGTGAGCACATGGGGCGCACATGCCTCACGAAAGTGCGCACATGGGGCGCCGATGCCCTAATATGCTACACGTATGTGGCCCACATATCGCACGAAGGTGCACGCATGAGGCACCTATGTTGTAGGATGGTACGCTCATAGGGCGCCTATGCCCCACGATGGTGCGCGCATGGGGCACCCATGCCGCACGATGGTGCGCACATGGGGAGTCCTTGCTGCACGATGATGCGTGCATGGGGTGCCTATGTCGCACGATGGTGTACGCATGGGGTACCCATACCACACGAAGGTGCGAGCATGTAGCGGGCATGCCGTAAGAAGGTGCGCGCATGTAGCCCGCATGTTGTACGAAGGTGCGCGCATGGGGCGCCCATACCGTACAATGGTGCGTGTATCGGGAGCGCATGCCGCACTATGGTGCGCGCATGTGGCCTTCATGCGGCACGAAGGTGCGCGCATGGAGCGCCCATGTCGCCTGATGGTGTGGGCATCGTGCGCGGATGCCGCACAATGGTGCACGCATATAGCTCGCATGCGGCATGAAGGTGCGCGCATGGGGTGCCCGTGCCTCACCTTCGTGCACGCTTGGGGTGCGCATACCTCACGATGGTGGGTGCAAGTGGCGCGGTCAGGGCTCTCAAGGGGCGCTGTTGGGGAACTGCTGGGGCACGGCTGGAGCACTATAGGGGTACGCTTGGGGGACGGTGGGGGATGTTGGGGGACGGCTTTGGATGTTGGGCACGACGGGCAATGTTAAGCATTCAGGGGTAATAGGCATGCGGAATGTCTTATGACACAAATGTGGACATTGATGTCCTTTTGCAAGTTGTTCCAAATCTATGAAGTTGTCTTAACCTTACCCTTGTCCTACAAATAGTTCGTCACAATTGTGATGCGAATTAGATTAATCGAGTTCCTAATCCGTCGAAAAAAATTTAACTTCAAATATCATGTAAACAAATTAATTTATGAATTAATAGAATTTTTCCAGACTTTTCTAGTATTTTTTTCTGATTTTTTCCTATTTTTTGTAATTTTTAAATATAAAAATTAATTTTCCGAATTATTTTTTTTTAATATCATTTAACAAATTATTGTATGAATTAATATAAATTTTTCTGACTTTTCTACTATTTTTTCTGATTTTTCTACTATTTTTTGCAATTATTAAATATTAAAAAATATTTTTCAAATTTTTTTTTTTAGCATTTGGATATTATATGCTATTAATAAGGAGCAAGTTGGGTACGAAGATCATGCCACATGGGGCCATTTATAGTGTAAAAGACCCATTATAAATCTCTGGCAAAATGTACGTTACTGTTGTCACTTGGGTTTTTGCATATAAATGTACTATAGGGTGGCATATGGTGTCAAGCCCCTTGGTCGAGGTCCATTGGGAGGGACGTTATGGGCACTTCGTGGCACATTGTGGGATATATCGTGGGCTATATTGTGGGCGGGAATGCCTGCCGAGTGAATCATGCCGAGGTATTGCATTGCATACCCATGCGTTCGGTCAGTGCCACCCCCGCCCTGCGTCCCCCGACATTTTCCTCGGCGCGGTACCAAGATGGCTAATGAGGAACCCGATGGCTTTCCTAGCCCCTTATTGTCCATCTTGGTACCGCAACACAATCGACATGCCTATGCGATGCACGAATCGTCTAGCGCATGACACCATAGTCCTTGCTGTGTCGTAATGCGACGGGCGTGGTCTAGTGTCGTGGTGATCCAAGCACCGCATGGGCAGGAAGG
>CM075768.1:37155465-37185465 GCA_037974665.1 Ehretia macrophylla
CGGTGGTCATGGAAGTCAAAATCCGCTAAGGAGTGTGTAAAAACACACCTGCCGAATCAACTAGCCCTGAAAATGGATGGCACTTAAGCGCGCGACCTATACCCGGCCATCGGCGCAAGTGCCAGGCCCCGATGAGTAGGAGGGCTCGTCGGTCGTCGCAAAACACAGGGAATCAGGTTAAAATTCTTGAACCGGGACGTGGCGGTTGATGACAATGTTAGGGAGTCCGGAGACGTCGGCGAGGGCCTCAAGAATAGTTATCTTTTTTGTTTAACAGCCTGCCCACCCTAGAAACGGCTCAGCTAGAGGTAGGGTCCAGCGGTTGGAAGAGCACCGCATGTCGCGAGATGTCCAGTGCGCCCACGGCAGCCCTCAAAAATCCAGAGGACCGAGTGTCGTCCACGCCCGGTCGTACTCATAACCACATCAGGTCTCCAAGGTGAACAGCCTCTGGTCGATGGAACAATGTAGGCAAGAGAAATCAGCAAAATGGATCCGTAACTTTGGGAAAAGGATTGGCTTTGAGGGCTGGGCACGGGGGTCCCAGTCCCGAACCGTTGATTGTCGGTGGACTGCTCGAGCTACTCTCACGGCGAGAGCGAGTCACCGCGTGTCGGACGGGGGACGGACTGGGAACGGCTTCGTCGGGGGCCTTCCTGGGCGTCGAATAGCCAACTTAGAACTGTTACGGACAAGGGGAATCCAGCTGTTTAATTAAAACAAAGCATTGCGATGGTCCTTGCGGATGCTCACGCAATGTGATTTCTGCCCAGTGCTCTAAATGTCAAAGTGAAGAAATTCAACCAAGTGCGGTTAAACAGTGAGAGTAATTATGACTCTCTTAAGGGAGCCAAATGCGTCATCATCTAATTAGTGACGCGCATGAATTGATTAACGAGATTCCTATTGTCCCTGTCTACATTCCAGCAAAACCACAACCAAGGGAACGGGCTTGGCAGAATCAGTGGGGAAAGAAGACCTTGTTGAGCTTGACTCTAGTCCGACTTTGTGAAATGACAAGAAATGAGAAGGATAAGTGGGAGCCAAAAGGCGAAAGTGAAATACCACTACTTTTAACGTTATTTTACTTATTCCGCGAATCGGAGGCAGGGCACTGCCCTTCTTTTTAGACCCAAGGCTCACTCTGCGGGCCAATCCGGGCGGAAGACATTGTCAGGTAGGGAGTTTGGCTGGGGTGGCACATATGTTAAAAGATAACACAAGTGTCCTAAGATAAGCTCAACGAGAACAGGAATCTCGTGCGGAACAGAAAGGTAAAAACTCGTTTGATTCTGATTTCCAGTATGAATACAAATCGTGAAAGCATGGCCTAACGATCCTTTAGACCTTCGGAATTTGAAGCTAGAGGTGTCAGAAAAGTTACCACAAGGATAACTGGCTTGTGGCAGCCAAGCGTTCATAGCGACGTTGCTTTCTTATCCATTGATGTCGACTCTTCCTATCATTGTGAAGCAGACCTTACCAAGTATTGGATTGTTCACCCACCAATAGGGAATGAGCTGGGTTTAGATCGTCGTGAGACAGGTTAGTTTTACTCTACTGATGACAGTGTCGCAATAGTAATTCAACCTAGTACGAGAGGAACCGTTGATTCGCACAATTGGTCATCGCGCTTGGTTGAAAAGCCAATGGTGCGAAGCTACCGTGCCCTGGATTATGATTGAACACCTCTAAGTCAGAATCCAGGCTAGAAGCGATGCGCTCGCCCGCTGCCCGTTCACCGACCCGTAGTAGGGGCCTCCGGTCCCCAAGGGCACGTGTCGTTGGCCAAGCCGTCGCGCCGGCCTCCTTGAAGTACAATTCCCATTGAGCGGCGGGCAGAATCCTTTGTAGACGACTTAAATATGTGATGGAGTATTATAAGTGACAGAGTGGCCTTGTTGCTACGATCCACTGAGATTTAGCCCTTTGTCGCTCCGATTCGTCCCTCCCCCCTCCTCACCTATCTCCGCCCCATCCACAATCCAATCCCATCCCATCAACCAATACTATTTCCCCCAAACAGGCCAAGAGGTTCGACGCCCTATGCCGCACCCCAAGTGTGTCTCCAAGTGCCAAACGAAACCATAAGTTGTAACCCAAGTGTCGAGGCGCAAATACCCAAGTGTTGCCAAGTGCTCTGCGACCAAGTCCGAATAACATTAGTCCAAGTTAGTTTTCCACGCTCGCTGCGTGCATAAGTACCGCCACAAGTGTTGTGGGGTTTCGTGGCAACGATGATGCCCAATTATGCCCAAGTGCTATTTGCTATGAGGCTCGACCTTGAATTACGTGTGTTACCTCATTTCGTGTGCCCTAACCTCGAACTGCACACCTTACCTAGGTTTAAGAGTCGTGTCTTGAATTACGTGTATTCATTTAGGGTTGCGTGCATTTACTTGAAATACGTGCTTTTGACTCGTAGTGCGTGCCTTAGACATAAGTAAGCATGCTTGCACGCTCACCAAGAAAGCATCCTACACAAAGCACTAGACTATTAAATAATCCTACTACTCTACTAACTAATATTTTAATCCTAAGTCAACTCACAAAAGGACGAAAGCTCACTAAACACCAAACATTCTTTATTCTCACCAAGATCAATACACCTCAAATACCACAATCAACCTACAATAAAATAAACCTTAAGACAAAACAAAAATATTCATAATTGAACCCAAGATGGCCGGCCATACCTATGTGCTTGAGCAAAATTTGAACAACATTTTTTTAACTATGCATGCCTAGACAAGGTCTTACACATTGTCATGACTTTTTGTTGCACCAAGGTACTTTTGCTAACAACCAAGCCTTCCTTCTTGGCCCTCTCAATGACCAAACTCATAATTCAAAATTGCTCAAAGAACAAAAATAATTTCAGCCTTGGGTAGCTCAAGGCCAACACATACACACACACACAAATATTTCATCTCAAGCCTTCTCTCATTCTCTCACTCTCTCTCGGCCATGGCTGCTTCATGAACCCCCATAGCTCAAGCTCACATTCTAAGACTCACCTAGGCTCTCAAGGACTCGAAGGAACTCGACCATTGCAAGCAACAAACAAGAAATCTCACACAAAGCTCACAAATCTCTTTATCTCGGCCATAGGTATGTTTTGATAGCTTTCCTTCATTTCCTTTTGTTCTAATCACATGCACACACTAACAATATGCTAACTAAGCTAAGAAATAAAAAAACAACCAGCTATCTTTCGGCCAAAACAAGGAAAATAAGGTCTCTTGTGCGTTTTCAAGCTTCTTCTAGCATTTACATCCAACAACTTTCTAAGGTGAGGGTTAAACTCTTTTAAAAGCTTTCAAAACTAACATGCATGCTCTAATGTGGCTATATTTACCTCTGTAGTTGTTGTATATGTGTGTATATGAGCTTATCTACTCATGCATGGCATGATAATGGCTAGAACTTGAAGATAGGTAAAAATGTTTTTTTGTTGGCAGTTTTCTGACCTTGTAGTACAAAGTACATTTGACTTAGTAAACCTTGATAAAAATGCATGAAAATTGGTAGGTCACTAGTTTTGTCCGTTATGAACATTTTTTATAGAAATAGTCGAAGGCCAATTTTGACTCTAAGACCCCCAAAATGGCCAAATATCAAAAGGTGTCTAAATCTGAAAAAATTGGAAAAATGAAATAGGTTTCTGGCAGATTACTGACTTGGTAGAACGAAGTGTTTTTGACCTAGTAAATGGTGATAAAAATGCATGAAAATTGGTAAGTTGATATATTTTGCAGTTATGGACATTTGTGTCAGAAATAGGACAAAGCTAAATCTGACTCTAAGACCCTCGAAAATGACAAACATCGTAATGTGTCTAAAACTGGACAGTTTTGCGTAGTCTTATGGTTTTGGCCATAACTCCTAAGTCCGAACTCCAAATGCAGCGAGGGTTTTTCCTAGATTTAAATCACTCATTAAGATTAAATTGGACATTTGGTTCACTAAAATTGGAGATTATGCTTGTCTAATCGAATGTGGGAAAACAGACCATTGCAGTGAGGTTTTTGTTTAGTGATATGCTTAGAATCATGTTGAGACCTTGCTTGAGGTATTGAATGCTTGGAATTGTGGCACTTAGATGTTGTACGGACTGTTGTGGTTGGTTGGGGTTGGTTAATTTGATTGATGTATGGCTTGGGATCATTAATTGATGAATGGTTTGCTTAATCGTATGTTTAAGCACGGAATTGAGACTCTAACGCTTATGACTATTTGATAAGAGATGATCTATTGGTTAAATGTGTTAAATTGTGTGGTTAATAGGCTGCCCATAGTTGTCCTTATAGCTCTAAATTGATTTCCGATGATTGCATGTTTCTAAGTGAGCTATTCTTGCATCCGGTCTCGTATAAATGTCGTTGCATGCTTGTATAATGTTAATATTTGATACGTGAACCCCGAAATGAGTTATATGACTTGATTTATATGTGTTACTTGGCTGCCCGTTTAATGTTCATATAACTCTATGTGTTCTGCAAGTGAAATTTCATGTCAAGCATGCCTCGTTCGTTTACTTGGCAATATGTGATCTTATAATTGCTCGGAGGCAACCTACTTTGTTGTCCTCCTAATGTGATATGTTAAATGTTATAATTGTGCATTGCATACAAGGTTGCAACCTTTCATTCTGGCATGGTAGCGTTTTACGCACGCCGGGCAGCATCGGGCTTGCCGGCGCTACCGTGACTACCATGGTCCAATTCCCTCTCTTGCTTAGGAGCTAGACTTCCTCGGAGAGTTGGGTCGTAGGTTTGGTGTACATCCAGAGTATACCCGTTGGAGTGATACGTGGATGATTGAAGCCGGCCGCAACAATTGTTATCAGAAATAAAATTGAGAGCAAAAGCTCAATGTATCCTTTTCACTTAGTGTTTAAGTACTCTCACTTGGTTCCTAGTGGACCTCGGGGAAGAAAGACGGGTAAATATGTTCATTTACATTTATATGATGTTATAAACTTACTTGAGTTATATGTAATGCTTTCAAAAATGGTTTTTCATAAGTTTAACCGCAAAAGAGTTTCAAAATATATTTCTCGTTCCCCTTCGCTGAGTTCATAAGGACTCACCCTCTTTTATCATCACAGGTGAAGAAGATCAGGAACAAGTACCCAAGGATAACGTGTTGTTGATGACTCCTTGGAGTGATTGCCTGCCTTACGTGCCTTGCTTGATTGTGGCTATTTTGTGAACAGTGTGTTTGTTTTGAAAACTATTTCTTATGTTGTTTGTTGTTGTTGTAAATGACCCCTGTTGTAATTTGTGGTCTAATTTTGGGCTTATACTGATTATGACTAGATGAACACTCAATCTTGTGGGTTGCTTTCACTTTTTTGGTTTAGTAACTATCGTAGGCAACTCAATCACTAGGTGAAGAATCAAATGATGTAACTCTATCTAATTTCACCTAACTGCTCAATCGTAAGCTAAAGATCAACATGCACTTGCGCCATAGGAATTAACAAGTAAACGGGATATAGTTACCGTGCTAGGCTTATTAATCAAACAAGACTTTCAAGATAAACTAGTAGGTACATCAATTGATGACCAAATAAGAGTCCTTAATGAAATTGGATTAATGATTGGTATAATTGAGGCGTTTAGAAATTAGGTCAAACCAAAAGGTCCTAAATACAGCTGTTATACTGCCGGTTTGTCGAAAAATCTTTTGGAGTTCTAGGCTAACGTTAAGTGTTAAATCTTAACAAATGATTAAGTATGTGAAATGGTGTAAATGATTAGATCATACCTTAGTCTAACCTCTATAGGTCGGGTTGGGGCGTGACATGTGCAATGCCCAAGGATGCCCAAGTGCTATGTGCTATGCCCAAGGATGCCCAAGTGCTATGTGCTATGCCCAAGGATGCCAAAGTGCTATACCCAAGTGCTATGCCCAAGGATGCCCAAGTGCTATACCCAAGTGCTATGCCCAATGATGCCCAAGTGTCGGCGTCATAAGTTTTAAGTGTCGACGCGCGAATGCCCAAAGTGCTATACCAAAGTGCTATGTGCTATGCCCATTGATGCCCAAGTGCTATGTGTACCCAAGCTCTATGCCCAAGTGCTATGTTCACCCAAGCACTACGCCAAATGATGCCTAAGTGCTATGTACTATGCCCAAGTGCTAACGGGCCCATTGCCGGTCGACCCCACGCATCGTCTCGAGTGCCCAAGTGTTAGACAGCCTATGCTTGCTTCGTATGAGATGGCAAAAAATTTGAATCCAACCTTGTGTACTGCCGGCCCGCCGAGGTGCCTAACGTTCTTCCCTTGGCAGTACCGGTGACTGAGGTTATGTTACCCCTATCTTCGGCACGGCTGGGCACGTTGGTGAACGTTTGCGGCACGGCTGCCCACGGTGTTGCACGACGGCGCACGATTGGGCCTCAAATGGGGCACGTACTTGGGGCACGTACTTGGGGCCTCGGATGAGCTACAACTTGGCACGTAGTTGGGGCACGGCTTGGCAAGGTTGTTGTGCAGTGGGGTCGCGCATCGGGCACGATGGAGCAAGCACTTGGGCGACGAAGCCGCACGATGGTGCGCGCATATGGCCTGCATGCCGCATGAAGGAGGGTGAATGGGGCACCCATGCCACACGAAGATGGTCGCAAGGGGCGCCCATGCCGCACGAAAATGCGTACATGGGGCACGCATGCAGCAATATGGTGCGCGTATGTGGCCCACATGCCGCACGAAAGTGCACACATGGGGCGCCCATTCCTCACGATAGTAAGCGTATGGGGTGCCCATGCCGCACGATGGTGTGCGTATAGGATGCCCATGTCGCACGATGGTACACGCATGCTGTATGCATGCCGCACGAAGGTGCACATGTGGCCCGCATACGGCACGAATGTGCCCAAATGGGGTGCTCATGCCGCACGATGGTGCACGCATAGTGCACCCATGCCGCACAATAGGGTGCCCATACCGCAAGATGGTGTTCGCATGTGGCCCGCATGCCGCACGAAGGTGCGCACATGGGTTGCCAATGCCGCAATATGGTGCGTGCATATGGCCCACATGCCGCACGAAGGTGCGTGTATGGGGCGCCTATGCCGCACGATGGTACTCGCATGGGGCACCCATGCCGCACGATGGTGTGCGCATAGGCTGCCCATGCCGCGAGATAGTGCATGCATATGGCCCGCATGCCGCACGATGGTGTGCGCATGGGGCGGCCATGCAGCACGATGGTGCATGCATGTGGCCCGCATGCCGCATGAAGGTGCGCGTCAGGGGCGCCCATGCCGCACGATGGTTTACGCATGGGGCGCCCATGCCACACTATGGTGCTCCTATGCCGCACGAAGGTGCACGCATGGGGCACTGATGCCGCAGGATTGGTCCCCTATGTCACATGATGGGGCGCGCATGCCGCACAATGGTGCACGTATATGGCCCGCATGCAGCACGAAGGTGCGTACATGTGGCGTGTATGCCGCACGATAGTCTGCGCATGTGGTCCGAATGCCGCACGAAGATGCGCATATGGGGCGCACATGCCGCACGATGGTATGCGTATCGGGCATGCATGCCGCACGATGGTGCGCGTATGTGGCCCGCATGCGGTGGTCGAAGGTTCACGCATGGGGCGCCCATGCCGCACAATGGTGTGGGCATCGTGCACACATGCCGCACAATGGTGCGCGCATGCAGCCCGCATGTGGCACGATGTTGCATGCAAGTGGCACGCGCGGGGCGCTCAGGGGCGCTGTTGGGGCACGGTAGGGGCATGGCTTGGGCACTTTTGGGGCACGGCTGGGGCACTTTGGGGGTACGCTTGTGGGACGATGGGGGATGTTGGGGGACGGCTTTGGCACTACTCGAAGATGTTGGGCACGATGGGCAATGTTAAGCATTCAGTGGTAATGGGCATACGGAATGTATTATGACACAAATGTGGACATTGATGTCCTTTTACAAGTGGTTTCCGAATCTATGAACTAGTCTTAACCTTTCCTTTGTCCGACAAACAGTTCGTCATATTTGTGAGATGAATTAGATTAATCGGGTTTCCAATCCATCCAAAAAAAAAAATTAACACTAAATATCATGTAAACAAATTAATTTATGAATTAATATAAAATTTTTAGATTTTTCTAGTATTTTTTCGGGTTTTTCGCTATTTTCGTAATTTTTAAATATTAATTTTTTTTTGAATTTTTTTTTCAATATCATTTAACAAATTAATGTATGAATTAATATAAATTTTTCTGAATTTTCTACTATTTTTTTATTTTTCCTTATTTTTTATAATTATTAAATATTAAAAAATATTTTTTCGAAAAAAAAACTTGAAGCATTTGGATATCATATGCTATCAATAAGGAGCAAGTTGGGTATAGAGATCATGCCATATGGGGCTTTTTATAGTGTAAAACTCCCATTATGAATCTTTGGCAAAATGTACGCTACTACTGTCACTTGGGTTTTTGCATCTAAATGTACTATAGGGGGTATGTGGTGTCAAGTCCCCTGGTCGAGGTCCATGCGGTGGGTATGTTGTGGGCACTTCGTGGCACATTGTGGGCTATATCGTGGGCTATATTGTGGGCGGGAATGCCTACCGAGTGAATCACGCCGAGGTATTGCATTGCATACCCGTGCGTTGGGGTCGTGCCACCCTCGCCCTGCGTCCCCTGGCATATCCCTCGGCATGGCACCAGGATGGCTAATGAGGAACGTGGTGGCTTCCCTAGCCCCTTATTATCCATCTTGGTGCCGCAACACCGTTGACGTCATTGGGATGGTTAATGAGGGGGTGAGTGGTTACCCAAGCACAAAATTAGCCATCCCCGTGCAGTCGGCTAGGTACATGTTGGAGGACATGTACCTAGCCACCCCCACCCCACGTCCCCCGACATGTCCCTCGGCGCGGCACCAGGATGGCTAATGAGGAACGCGGAGGCTTCCCTAGCCCCTCATTATCCATCTTGGTGCCACAACACTGTCGACTTCATTGGGATGCCTAATGAGGGGGTGAGTGGTTGCCCAAGCACAAAATTAGCCATCCCCGTACAGTCGGCTAGGTATATGTTAGAGGACATTCCCGTCCCTTGTCGTGTCATTGGGCCTGCACGATGCATGAATCGCCTAGCATACGAAGCCATGGCCATTACCGAGTGGATGCGTGCGGCCATGGTCTAGTGTCGTGGCGATCCAAGCACCGTGTTGGCTTTGGTGGCTCTGGGGGACGGTGAGGGCAAGCATGATGTGCGAATCGCCTAGCACATGAAGCCATGGTCCTCGCTGAGTTGTAATGCAATAGACGTGGTTTGGTGTCATGGCGATCCAAGCACCGCGTGGGCAGGAAAGTAGTTTGCTTGTCCCGTTCCGTGCATACTGGTGCATACAGGGGGTCGGTAGGGGCATGCACGATGCGCGAATCACCTAGCACACGGCGTTGGCTTTCGTTAAATGACGACACGAGCGTTGCGATGAGAAGATGGCTAAAACTTCAATGTCGTGGCGATCCAAGCACTGTGCTGCTTCAAAGCCGTCCGATGGTATGTTCCTATAGGCCTGCGCGAATCGCCTAGCACACGACGCCATGGTCCTCGCTGAGTCGTAATACAATGGACGTGGTCTAGTGTCGTGGCGATCCAAGCACCACGTGGGTAGGAAGGTAGTTTGCTTGTCCTGTTCTATTCATACGGGTGCATACTGTGGGACGGTAGGGGCATGCGAGATGCGCGAATCGCATACCACACGGCCTTGGCTTTTTTTAAGTGATGATGCAAGTATTGCGATGAGACGATAGCTAGGGCTTCAATGTCGTGGCAATCCAAGCACTGTGCTGCCTCCAAGCCGTCAGACGGTGTGTTCCTATAGGTTTGCGCGATGCACAAATTGCCTAGCATACGACGCCATGGTCCTCTCTGAGTCATAATGCGACAGACGTGGTCTAGTGTTGTGGCGATCCAAGCACTGCAGGGGCTCGAAGTCCGCTTTCGGTTGGTACCTCATGTGCGTGCACTCGGTGCTTGGTCGGGCACCACAAAGTGGGTTCCTAAGCTTGCAACGTGCGGCTTGGTCATGCACCTCGTGCTGTTCCCGTCCTTTGTCCCTTGTCCCTCAGAAATTCTTCATGCCTAGCGGTGCGTTCTTGGGCTATCTCACTGGTTCTGTCTGCTTGAAGGGCTTCGTTTGCCTAGACGGTGGGGCGGTTACCGGCTTGGTGGTCTGGGCATAGCGAACGTGATAGCGTGTGAGTAGTGGTCGGCTTGTATGGGTCGGTTGAATCCCTACTTGAGCAGCGACGTCCGCCCCTGCTTTTCTCTTCATTCTCGGGCCGAGTGCTTACGTTGCCTCGGTTTGTCGGTCAGTTTCCTGTGTTGCGTACCTACAAAGAAGGCAGTCTAAAGTCATATCGTCCATAAGTTTTAAGTATTGACGTCATAAGTTTTAAGTATCGACGCTCGAATGCCTAAAGTGTTATACCCAAGTGCTATGTGCTATGCCCAATGATGCCTAAGTCCTATGTGCTATGCCCATTGATGCCCAAGTGCTATGTGCACCCAAGCTCTATGCCCAAGTGCTATGTTCACCCAAGTGCTATGCCCAATGATGCCTAAGTACTATGTGCTATGCCTAAGTGCTAACAGGCCCACTACCAGTCGACCCCGCTCATCGTCTCGAGTGCCCAAGTGTTAGACAGCCTATGCTTGCTTCGTAAGAGATGGCAAAAAATTTGAATCCGACCTTGTATGCTGCCGGCCCACTGAGGTGCCTAACATTCTTCCCTTAGCATTAACAGTGACTGAGATTATGTTGCTCCTATCTTCAGCATGGCTGGGCACGTTGGCGAACGTTTGTAGCACAACTACCCACGGTGTTGCACGACGGTGCACGATTGGGCCTTGAATGGGGCACATACTTGGGGCACGTACTTGGGGCCTTGAATGAGCTACAGCTTGGCACACAGTTGGGGAATGGCTTGGCAATGTTGTTGCATAGTGGGGTCGAGCATCGGGCACGATAGGGCAAGCACTTGGGCGACGATGCCGTACCAAGGTGCATGCATGGGGCTCCCATGTAGCAGGAATGTGCGCGCATGAAGCACCCGTGCCATACGATGGTGCGCGCATGTGGCCCGCATGTCGCATAAAGATGGGCGCATGAAGCGCCCATGCCTCACGAAGGTGCGAGCAAGGGGCGCCCATGCCGCACGAAGGTGCATATATAGGGCGCGAATGCCGCAATATGGTGTGCGCTTGTGGCCTACATGCCACACGAAGGTGCACGCATGGGGCACCTATGCCGCACGATAGTGAGCGCAAGGGGCGCGCCCATGCCGTACAATGGTGTACACATAGGGCGCCGATGCCGCACGATGGTGCATGCATGCCGCACGAATGTGGCGCGTACGCCACACGAAGGTGAGTTCATATGGCTCGCATGCCGCGCGAAAGTGCACGCATGGGGTTCCCATGCTGCACGATTGTGCTCATGTGGGGCACCCATGCCACACGATGGTTCGCGAATGTGGCCCGCATGCCGCATAAAGGTGTGCGCATGAGGCATCTTTGCCGCACGAAGGTGCGTGCATGCCGCACAACGGTGCAAGCATGGGGCGCCCATACCACACGAAGGTGCTCACATGGGGCGCCCATGCCGCAAAATGGGGCTGCCATGCCGCACGATGGTGTGCGCATAAGGCGCCCATGCCACAAGATGGTGCTCGCATGTGGCGCGCATGCCACACTAAGGTGCGCGCATGTGGACCGCATGCCGCACGATGGTTCGTGCATGGGGCGCCTATGCCCACTATAGTGGGCGCATGCCGCACGAAGGTGCGCGCATGGGGCATCCATGCAGCAAGATGGGATTCCTATGCCGCACGATGGGGTGCCCATGCCGCACGAAGGTTGCACGCATTGGGCGCACACGCCACACGATGGTGCACGTTTGTGGCCTAAATGCAGCACGAAGGTGCGCGTATAGGGCGTCCATACCGCACGATGGTACCCGCATCGGCCGCGCATGCTGCGCGATAGAGCGCGCATGTGGCCCGCAAGCAGCATGAAAGTGCGTGCATGGGGCGCCCATGCCGCACGATGGTGCGCGCATCGGGCGCACATGCCGCAAGATGGTGTGCGCATATGGCCCATATGCGGCATGAAGGTATGTGCATGGGGCGCCCATTCCGCACGATGGTGTGGGCATCGTGCGCACATGCCGCACAATGGTTCGCGCATGTGTCCAACATGCGGCACAAAGGTGCTCGCATGGGGCGCCCGTGCCGCACCTTCGTGCGCACATGCGGTGCGCATACCGCACGATAGTACGAGCAAGTGGCATTTGCGGGGCGCTCAAAAGGTGTTGTTAGGGCACTGTTAGGGCACGGCTGGGGCACTGTTGGGGCGCAGATGGGGCACTGTTAGGGCACTATAGGGGTACGCTTTGGGGACGATGGGGGATGTTGGGGGACGGCTTTGGCATTACTAGGGGACGTTAGGCATGACTGGCAATGTTAAACATTCGAGGGTAATGGGCATGCATAATGTATTATGACACAAGTGTGGACATTGATGTCCTTTTACAAGTGGTTTCCAAATCTATGAAGTAGTCTTAAATAGTTCGTCACAATTTTTAGGCGAATTTGATTAATGGGGTTCCCAATCCATCCAAAAAATATTTAGTGCCAAATATCATGTAAACAAATTAATTTATGAATTAATATAAATTTTTCAGATTTTTCTAGTATTTTTTCTGATTGTTCCATATTTTTAATAATTTTTAAATATTAAAAATTAATTTTCTGAATTTTTTTTTTAATATCATTTAACAAATTAATGTATGGATTAATATAAATTTTTTTGTATTTTATGCTATTTTTTCTAATTTTTCCCCATTTTTTTCAATTATTAAATATTAAAAAATATTTTTTCAAAAAAAAAAATTCTTGAAGCATTTGGATATCATATGCTATCATTAAGGAGCAAGTTGGGTACGAAGATCATGCCACATGGGGCTATTTATAGTGTAAAACACCCATTATGAATCTCTGGCAAAATGTACATTACTACTGTCACTTGGGTTTTTGCATCTAAATGTGTCGTTGGGCCTGCGCGAATTGCCTAGCACACGAAGCCATGGCCGTTGCCGAGTGGATACGCGCAGCAATGGTCTAGTGTCGTGGCTATCCAAGCACCGGGTGGGCTTGGGTAACTCTTGGGGGATGGTGGGGACAAGCGTGATGCGCGAATCGCCTAGCACACGTAGCATTGGCTTTCGTTAAGCAACGATGCGAGCGTTGCGATGAGACGATTGTTGATGCTTCAATGTCGTGGCTATCCAAGCACCATGCAGCCTTGAAGCCGTCCCCTGATGGGTTCTGACGTGCCTGTGCGATGCGCGAATCTCCTAGCACACAACGCCATGGTCCTTATTGAGTCGTAATGTGACAGATGTGGTCTAGTGTCGTGGCGATCTAAGCACCGCGTGGGCATGAAGGTAGTTTGCTTGTCCCATTCCGTGCATACGGGTGCATACAAGGGGTTGGTAGGGGCATGTGCAATGCACGAATCGCTTAGCACACGGCCTTGGCTTTCGTTAAGTGACGACGCGAGCGTTGCGATGAGACGATGGCTAGAGCTTTAATGTCGTAGCAATCCAAGCACCATGCTTCCTCGAAGTCGCCAGACGGTGTGTTCTGATGGGCCTACACGAATCGCCTAGCACACGACGCCATGGTCCTCGCTGAGTAGTAATGCGACGGACGTGGTCTAGTATCGTGGCTATCCAAGCACCACATGGGCCGGAAGATAGTTTGCTTGTCTCGTTCCGTGCATACCGGTGCATACAGGGGGATGGTAGGGGCATGCGCGATACGCGAATCACCTAGCACACAACCTTGGCTTTCATTAAGTGACGACGCGAGCATTGCAATGAGACGATGGCTAGAGCTTCAATGTCGTGGCAATCCAAGCACCGTGCTGCCTCGAAGCCGTCCAACGGTGTGTTCTTATGGGCCTGCTCGAATCGCCTAGCACATGACGCCATGGTCCTCGTTGAGTCGTAATGCGACGGACGTGGTCTATTATTATGGCGATCCAAGCACCGCGGGGGCTCGAAGTTCGCTTTCGGTTAGTACCTCAAGTGCGTGCACTCGGTGCTTGGTCGGGCACCACGAAGTGGGCTCCTAAGCTTGCGACATGCGGCCTAGTCATGCAACTCGTGCCCTTCCCATCCATTGTCCTTTGTCCCTCAGAAATTCTTCGTGCCTAGCGTTGCGTTCTCGGGCCATCTCGCCGGTTCCGTTTGCTTGAAGGGCTTCGTTTGCCTAGACGGTGGGGCAGTTACCAGCTTGGTAGTCTGGGAATAGCGAACGTGATAGCGCGTGAGTAGTGGTCGGCTTGTATAGGTCGGTTGGATCCCTGCTTGAGCAACAACGTCCGCCCCTACTTGCCTCTTCATTCGTGGGCTGAGTGCTTACATTGCCTCGGTCGGTCGGTCGATTTCCTGTGTTGCATACCTACAAAGAAGGTCGTCTAAAGTCACATCGTCCATCTTTTGCTTTGCGTCTGCCTCCGTGGATGACTTGGGGCGAACCCCTAAGCACGTCCTATGTTCCACACTGCTCACTCCAACAAATGCGACACACATGGCCCGTGGGGTGTCACTCGATATCTCGGATGCGGCACACCATGACGGTATGGGGTCCTTGGCCTTTCTTTGCCTGAAATCGGCGTTCGTCGCTAATCACGTACGACGATCGTGCGCTCATCTCAAGCTATCGACCCTTAGGGGACGACGTGCCTCATGCGATACTGGAGTCGATGAGGAATGCTACCTGGTTGATCCTGCCAGTATTCATATGCTTGTCTCAAAGATTAAGCCACGAATGTGTAAGTATGAACTAATTCATATTGTGAAATTGCGAATGGCTCATTAAATCAGTTATAGTTCGTTTGATGGTATCTACTACTCGGATAACTGTAGTAATTCTAGAGCTAATACGTGGAACAAACACCGACTTTTGGAAGGGATGCATTTATTAGATAAAAGGTCGACGCGGGCTCTGCCCGTTGTTGCGATGATTCATGATAACTTTACAGATTGCACGGCCCTCGTGCCGGCGACACATCATTCAAATTTCCACCCTATCAACTTTCGATGGTAGGATAGTAGTCTACCATAGTGGTGACGGGTGACGGAGAATTAGGGTTCGATTTCGAAGAGGGAGCCTGAGAAACGTCTACCACATCCAAGGAAGGCAGCAGGCGCGCAAATTACCCCTGATGAGGGGAGGTAGTGACAATAAATAACAATACTGGGCTCAAAGAGTTTGGTAATTTGAATGAGTACAATCTAAATCCCTTAACGAGGATCTATTGGATGGCAAGTTTGGTACTAGCAGCCGCGGTAATTCTAGTTCCAATAGCGTATATTTAAGTTGTTGCAGTTAAAAAGCTCGTAGTTGGACTTTGGGATAGGTCAGCCGGTCTACCTCAGGTGTGCACTGGTCGTCTCGTCCCTTCTGCCGGTAATGCACTCCTGGCATTAACTGGCTGGGTCGTGCCTCCGGCGCTGTTACTTTGAAGAAATTTAAGTGCTAAAAGCTATCACGCCCCAACCCGACCTATAGATGTTAGACTAGGGTGTGATCTAATCATTTACACCATTTCACATACTTAATCATTTGTTAAGATTTAACACTTAACGTTAGCCTAAAACTCCAAAAGATTTTTTTGAAAAACTGGTAGTATAACGGCTGTATTTAGGACTTTTTGGTTTGACCTAATTTCTAAACGCCTCAATTATACCAATCATTAATCCAATTCCATTAAGGACTCCTATTTGCTCATCAACCGATATACTTGCTAGTTTATCTCGAAAGTCTTCTTTGATTAATAAGCCTAGCATGATGACTATATCACGTTTGCTTGTCGATTCCTATGGCGCAAGTACCTATTGATCTTTAGCTTACTATTGAGCACCTAGGTGAAATTAGATAGAGTTACATCATTTGGTTCTTCACCTAGTGATTGAGTTGCCTACGATAGTTACTAAATCAAAATAGTGAAAGCAACTCACAAGATAGAGTGTTCATCTAGTCATAATCAGTACAAGCCAAAATTAGACCCCAAAATACAACGGGGGTCATTTACAACAACAACAAACAACATAAGAAATAGTCTTCAAAACAAACATATCGTTCACAAGACAACGATAGTCAATCAAGACACATAAGGCATGCAATCACTCCAAGGAATCATCAACAGGAACGTTATCCTCGGGTACATGTTCCTGATCTTCTTCACCTATGATGATAAAAGAGGGTGAGTCCTTATGAACTCAGCGAGGGGGAACGAGAGATAACATTTTGAAACTCTTTTCTGGTTAATTTTATGACAACCCTTTTCGAAAACATGTCATATGAAATAAGCAAGTTCATAACATAACATAAATATAAATGAACACATTTACCCGTCTTTCCTCCCCGAGGTCCTCTAGGAAGCAAGCAAGAGTACTTAAACACATAGTGAAAAGGATATGGTGAGCTTTACTCTCAAGTTCATTTCCGATAATAGTTGTTGCAGCCGACTTCATTCATCCACTTATCACTCCAACGGGTTTACTCTGGATGTACAACAAACCTACGACCCAACTCTCCGAGGAAGTCTAGTCCCTAAGTGAGAGAGGGAATTGGACCATGGTAGTCACAGTAGCACCGGTGAGCCCGATGCCGCCCGGCGTGCGTGAAACACTACCATGCTAGAATGAAAGGTTGCAACCTTGTATGCAATGCACAAATATACCATTTAAAAATTCACATTAGGAGGTCAACAAAGTAGGTTGCCTCCAAGCAATTATAAGATCACATATTGCCAGTAAATGATTGAGGCATGCTTGACATGAAATTTCACTTTGTAGAACACATAGAGTTATATGAACATTAAATGGGCAGCCAAGTAACACATATAAATCAAGTCATATAACTCATTTCGGGTGCAAGGATAGCTCACTTATCAACATGTAATCATCGGGAATCATATTTAGAGCTATAAGTACAATTACAGGCAGCCTATTAACCACACAATTAAACACATTTAAACATAGGATCATCTCTTAGCAATTAGTCATGAGCGCTAGGGCTTCAATTCTGTGCTTACACATGCGATTAAGCAAACCATTCATCAATTAATGATCCCAAGCCATGCATAAACCAAATTGAACAACCTCAACCAACCACAACAGTCCAAAAAACATCTATGTGGCATAATTCCAAGCATTCAATACCTCAAGCAAGGTTACAACATGATTCAAGCATATCACTAAGCAAAAACCTCACTGCAATGGTCTGTTTTTCCACATTCAATTAGCCAAGAAATTAGTCTCCAATTTCAGTGAACCAAATTTCAATTTGAAGCTTAATGAGTTATTTAAATCTAGGAACAAACCTCGCTGCATTTGGAGTTCGGACTTAGGAGTTATGGCCAAAACCGTGAGACTACGCAAAACTGTCCAGTTTTAGACACATTACGATGTTTTCCATTTTTGAGGGTTTTAGAGTCAGATTTAGCCTTAGCCTATTTCTGACAAAAATTTCTGGAACTGCAAAATCTAAAAAACTACCAATTTTCATGCATTTTTATCAATGTTTACTAGGTCAAAAATACTTCATTCAACAGAGTCAGTAATCGGCCAAAAACCTATTTCATTTTTTTCAATTTTTCCAAATTTAGACACCTTTCGATATTTTGCCAATTTGGGGGTCTTAGAGTCAAAATTTGCCTTGGCCTAGTTCTACAAAAAATGTTCATAACTGACAAAAATTGTGACCAACCAATTTTCACACATTTCTATTAAGGTTTACTAAGCCAAATGCACTTCGTACTACAAGGTTAGAAAACTGCCAGCAAAAATGTTTTTACCTATCTTCAAGTTCTAGCCATTATCATGCCATGCATAAGTAGATAAGCTCATATACAGCTCTTGATTCCGTGGCACAGCTCAATGAAGAAATCGCGCCGTCCTACCTATTTAAAGTTTGAGAATAGGTCGAGGGCGTTGCGCCCCCGATGTCTCTAATCATTGGCTTTACCCGATAGAACTCGCATGCGAGCTCCAGTTATCCTAAGGGAAACTTCGGAGGGAACCAGCTATTGGATAGTTCGATTAGTCTTTCACCCCTATACCCAAGTCAGACGAATGATTTGCACGTCAGTATCGCTGCGGGCCTTCACCGGACGAACGATTTGCACGTCAGTATCGCTGCGGGCCTTCACCAGAGTTTCATTTGGCTTCGCCCCGCTCAGGAATAGTTCACCATCTTTCGGGTCCCACCAGGTATGCTCGCATTCAAACCTTTCTCAAAAGATCAAGGTTGGTCGATAGTGCACCCCCGGAGAGGGATCCCGCCAATCAGCTTCCTTGCACCTTGCTGGTTTACACACCCGTTGACTTGCACATATGTCAGACTCCTTGGTCTGTGTTTCAAGAAGGGTCGAATGAGGAGCCCGCAAGCCAGCACCAGGAGCGCGCAAATGCCGAAGCATGCCAAAGGCGCGCGTTGCCCCACCACGATCGAGGCGATGGCGTTCCGCAGGAATATCTACTACTCAGGCTTTGGCCGCCACCCCAATCCAAGTGGGCCATTTTTGGTAAGTAGAACTGGTGATGCAGGATGAACCGGAAGCTGGGTTATGGTGCCCAACTGCGCGCTAACCTAGATCCCACAAAGGGTGTTGGTCGATTAAAACAGCAGGACAAAGGTCATGGAAGTCGAAATCCGCTAAGGAGTGCGTAACAACTCACCTGCCGAATCAACTAGCCTAAAAAATAGATGGCACTTAAGCGCGCGACCTATACCCAGCCGTCGGGGCAAGTGCCAGGCCCCGATGAATAGGAGGGCACGGTGGTCGCCGCAAAACCCAGGGCGCGAGCTCGGGCAGTGTCACGCCCCAACCCGACCTATAAGGGTTAGACTAGGGTGTGATCTAAATATTCAAGTCATATCACGTACTTAATCGTTCATGAAAGTTTAACACTTAACGTTTTAGCCTAAACTCCACAAATTCTCCGAAAAACCGACAACATAACGGCTGTAATTGGGCTCCTTAGTTTGACCTAATTTTCTAAAGACCTCAAAATTTCCAATCTTAATTTCATTTCCAACTAAGATTACTGTTTATAACCAATCGAAACGCCTACTAGTTATCTCGAAGTCTCGTTTGATTAATAACCTAGCATGATACTATGTCTCGTTTGTTTGTTAATCCTCGTTACAAAAGTACCTCTTGATCTTAGCTTAACAATGAGTACCTGCTTAAGATTGGATAGATTTATTTTACTTAATCCTTACCTGATACTTCATAATCCTATGATGGATACTAGTCAATAGCGATAGCAAAAATGACCATAGTAGTGTCTATCTATTTATGATCAGTACAAGCCAAAATTAGACCCCAAATTACAACGGGGGTCATTTATAATACAATAACAAGCATCATAAGAAATGAAATAGTCTTCAAGCAATATATCGTTCACAAAATGGCCATAGTCAAGCAAGGCACGCAGGGCAAGCAATCATTCCAAGGAATCATCATTAGGCACGTTGTCCTCGGGTACCTGTTCCTGATCTTCTTCACCTGAGATGATAAAAGAGGGTAAGTCCTTATGAACTCAGCGAGGGGGAACAAGAAATAAGTTTTGAAACTCTTTTTCCGGTTCAACTTGTGAAAACTCTTTTTGTAAGCGTGACATGTATCACAAGTAAGTACATAATGTAATATAACAGTAAAAGAACACAGTTACCCGTCATTCCTCCTCGAGGTCCTCTAGGAACCAAGCGAGAGTACTTATACACATAGTGAAAAGGATACGGTGAGCTTTTGCTCTCAGTTCATTTCCAGTATCAGTTGTTGCGGCCGACTTCAAATCATCCCCTTATCATGCCAAATGGGTGTACTCCGGATGTACCCCAAAATCCTACGACCCAACTCTCTGAGGAAGTCTAGCCCCCAAGCGAGAGAGGAAATTGGACAATGGTAGTCACGGTTGCACCGGCAAGCCCGATGCTGCCCGGTGTGCATGAACGCTACCACGCCAGAATGAAAGGTTGCAACCTTGTATGCAATGCATATTTATGACATTTAATATATCACATTAAGAGGACAACAAAGTAGGTTGCCTCCGAGCAGTCATAAGATTGCACATTGACAAGTAAACACGCGAGGCACGATATGACAAGTAATTTCACTTGAAAGGCACATGGAGTTATATGAATATTAAACGGGCATCCATGTAACGCATGTAAATCAAGTCATATAACTCATTTTGAAGTTCACGTAATCAAATAATAAAATTATTCAACATGCGACGACATCTGCGTGTGACCGGGTGCAAGAAAGGCCTACTTGTCAACATGTAATCATCGAAATCATGTTAGGGCTATGAGGGAAACTACGGGAAGCCTACTAATTACATAATTAAACACAATATTCATAGGATTAACACTTAGCGAGTTTTCTTAGTCATTGGGGTTCCAATTCATGCTTACCCGTGCGATTAAGCCCTAAATTGTCACGTGATTAAACTCAAATCATGCATTGATTAATTCAAACACCCTCAAGCATTCAAAACAGTCTACAAAACATCCCAATGCCACAATCCCAAGCATTTAATACAACAAGAGAAGTTACAATAATTTTCAAGGCAAAACACTAGATGAAAACCTCACTGCAATGGTCTGTTTTCTCACAATAATTGAGACAAGCAAACAAAATCCAATTCCAGTAAACAAAATTTCAAATTAAATCTTAAGGAGTGAACTAATTCCAGAAACAAACCTCGCATCATTTGGAGTTTGGGTTCAAGAGTTATAGCCAAAACAGTGAGACTACGCAAAACTGTCCAGATTTGCACACATTTCAATACCTTTCGTTTTTGAGGGCCTTAGGGTCAGATTTAGTCTTAGCCCATCTCTGACAAAAATGTCCAGAACTGAAAAATATAGTAGAACACCAAATTTCATGCATTTTGGGTATCATTTACTAAGTCAAAACTGGTTCGTTCTTCAAGAACAGTGAATCTGCCAAAACCTACTTCATTTTCCCAGATTTTCCAGATTTGGACACATTTTGATATTTTTCCATTTTGAGGACCTTAGAGTCAAAATTAGCTTTGAGCTATTTCTATAAAAAATTCTCAGAACTGGCGAAAATAGCCACCTACCAATTTTCACACATTTTTAACATCATCAAATACGCAATTTCACCTATCTTCACATTCTACCCAAATATCTTTCCATGCATGCTTACAAAAGCTCATGTACACACATATATCACAAGTACAGAGGTAGAAATAGACATTCAAAGGCATGCATGTGGTTTTTAAAAGCTTTTCAAGAAGTTTTAGCCCTCACCTTAGCAAGACAACAAAGAAAATGCACAAACTATTGATGAAGCACAATGTCGACTCTTCTCCTTGCTTAGCCAAGAGCCAACTTGAGATTTTTCTAATTTCCTAGCTAAGTTACCATGTCCTTAGTAGGTGCATGTGGTTAGAACAAGAAGAAAAAGAAATGGAAGCTATTAACCTTACCTAAGCCGAAATGAAAGTGCTAAAGGCTTGCATGTGTGTTTCTTTGCTCCTAGCTTTGCTTGGTCGAGTCCCTAGTAGCTTGCATGTCTTGACGAACCTTTGGATTATGAACTTAAGCTATGGAGAGTAGAACTTCAGCTAGGGCCAAGAGAGAGAGAAGAATTGAGAGAAAGAATGAGAGAAAGAGAGAAAATGAAAGAAAAATGAAAAGCTTTGATATGTTTGATGCTTGTGTCGGCCTAGGGCCTTGAAAATTCTGAGTTTGTGTCTTCAAGAAGCATGTTTGAATCATACTAGCATGGGAATATGCATATGTCGAGATTGGTGGAGCTTTGGGTAGAGTTTTGAGCCAATTTTTTTTTTATGCTTTGTGTCACAATATGTCATAGAATGTTTAGGAATAGAATTTAATGCATGCACAAAGGCTCCTTGTGGTCGGCCAAGCTTGGGTTCAAATCTGAAGTTTTTGTCTTGTTTGAGTATTATTTAATTGAGTGCTTGGAATATGCAAAAGGATAAAGAATAAAGAATAAGAATGTCTAGCTTTTGGTGCAATTTCGTCTTCTAGTGCATTGACTTAGCATTTTAATATTAGTTAGTGGAGTTTGTAGGATTAATTAATGATTTAGTGCTTCGTGTAAGATGCTTTCTTGATTAGCGTGAGGGCATGCTTTCTTAGGTTTAGGGCACACACTACGAGGTAAGGCAAGAACTACGAGACGAATGCACGTTTTCCAAGTAAATGCACGCAACTCTAAGTGAATGCACGTAATTTAATACAAGGTACACAAAACGAAACACGATTCTTAAACCTAGGTCAAGGCACGCAAATCTAGGTTAGGGCACACGAAACAAGGTATCGCACGCAAATTGAGGTCGAGCCTCACATCTTCCCCTCCTTAAAAGAATTTTGTGCCGAAATTCAATATTACCTTTGAAATAATGCTGGATATTGTTGCTCTATCTGGTCTCGCCTTTCCCACGTTGCTTCTTTAACTCAATGATGATCCCACAACACTTTCACCATCGGTATAGATTTGTTGCGCAACTCCCGATCTTGCTGGTCTTGGATCCGAATGGGCTTCTCTTCATAAGACAAGTTCTCCCGAAACGGCAATGGCTCTGGCTCCAAGATATGCGATGGATCAGGATGATACTTCCGTAGCATCGAAACATGAAAGATGTCGTGAATATTGGAGAGGTTTTGGGGTAGTGCCAGGCGATACGCCAACTTGCCACCCTGCTCAATTATCTCAAATGGTCCTACAAACCTCGAGCTCAACTTTCCACCCTTGCCGTGTTTAATCAGTCCCCTCCGGGGTGATATCTTCAAGAACACCTTGTCGCCGACCTCAAACTCTAGGCTCCGTCTCCGTCGGTCTGCATAACTTTTCTGCCTACTTTGGGTGGTAAGCATCCGTTTTCGGATGAGGTGGATATTGTCAACAGTCTTCATAAGTTCAGGTAGAAGGGTCGGGTCAAAAGTCTTCGTCTCACCTACTTCGTCCCAATAAATTGGGGATCGACACTTACGTCCATACAATGCCTCAAATGGGGCCATTCCGATAGTGTCCTGATAACTGTAATTATAAGCGAACTCCGCTAGAGACAAATATTTCTCCCAACCTTTCCCAAAGTCTAAAACACACGCCCTCAGCATATCCTCCAGAATCTGAATACTTCTCTCAGACTGTCCATCAGTCTGAGGGTGATAAGCCTTACTGAAACTCAACTTCGTTCCCAAAGCTTCTTGCAGTCTTTTCCAAAATCGGGAAGTAAAACGAGGATCCCTATCTGATACAATACTCTCAGGTATCCCGTGCAATCTTACAATATCCGCCACATACATATCTCCCAACTTCTCAGGACTATCCTCCTTGTTCATCGGTAAGAAGTGCGCTGACTTAGTCAATCTATCCACTATAACCCAAACGGCGTCATGACCCTTTTGTGACCTGGGTAGGTCTATGACAAAGTCCATAGTTATATGTTCCCATTTCCATTGAGGAATTTCCAATGGTTGAAGTAAACCTATTGGTCGTTGATGTTCTGCTTTGACTCTCTGGCAAGTCAAACACTGTGCCACAAACTCCGCGATCTCTCTCTTCATGTTATTCCACCAATAGTGTTGCTTTAAATCCCGGTACATCTTTGTTCCACCGGGGTAAATAGTATATCTTGAGTTATGGGCTTCTTCAATAATCTTCTTTTTCAACTCTGGATTATTAGGAACACAAATCCGATTCCTAAACCTTCAAATACCATCATCATGAAACTTGAAAGCTGTGTTGCCTTCTTTAATCTTTTGAAACTGTTGGTCCTTTTGTTGTGCCTCTCGTAATTCAGACAACAAGGTCGATTGAACTTGTGTAGTGGCAAAAAGTAACCCTTTTTGAGTCAATTGTGGTTTCCACATGAATGCTTCCTCCAACAACTCCTGCACCTTAACTTCCAATTTTTCCATGCTCGCTTTCCTACTTAAGGCATTTGCAACTACATTTGCTTTACCGGGCACATAATTGATTGTGCAGTTATAATCATCCAAAAGCTCCATCCGCCGCCTTTGCCTCATGTTCAACTCTTTTTGTGAGAACAAGTATTTGAAGCTCTTGTGATTAGTAAATACCTCGAACTTGTTACCCCATAGATAGTGCCTCTATTTCTTGAGTGCAAACACGATAGCCACTAACTCCAAATCATGCGTCGGGTAGTTCAATTCATACGGCCTCGGTTTCCTAGAAGCATACGCAATCACTCTACCATTTTGCATCAACGCACAACCTAGCCCTTCCTTCGAAGAATCGCTATAGATTATAAAACCTTGACTCCCTTCAGGCAATGCAAGAACGGGTACAGTAGTCAATCTTCTCTTCAATTCTTAGAAGTTGTTATCACACTTGTCATCCCACACAAACTTTGTTTTCTTTTGAGTGAGCTTTGTATGCGGTCCTGCAATCTTTGAGAAATCCTTCACGAACCTCCACTAATAGCCGGCTAGTCCAAGAAAACTCCGAACCTCCGTAACATTTTCTGACTTCTTCCAAGACATCCCCGCTTCTATCTTTGCTGGATCTACTGCTATTCCCTCTTGGGATATGATGTGCCCCAGAAATGCAATCTGGTGCAACCAAAATTTGCATTGGCTAAACTTTGCATACAATTGATGCTCTCGAAGTTTCTGCAGTACTAATCGCAGATGTTGTTCGTGCTCCGCCTCGAATTTCGAGTATACCAAAATATCATCAATGAAGATTACCACAAATTGGTCCAAGTAGGGTTGAAACACCCAGTGCATCAAATCCATAACAGCTGCAGGGGCATTAGTTAGTCCAAATGGCATCACCACATATTCATAATGCCCGTATCTCGACCTAAAAGTCGTTTTAGGCACATCCTCCTTTTTGATCCGCAACTGGTAGTACCCTTGCCTCAAATCAAGCTTTGAATATACTTTGGCTCCTTGAAGTTGATCAAATAACTTGTCGATCAGTGGAAATGGGTATTTATTCTTGACGGTCGCTTGGTTCAATCCTCGGTAATCGATGCATAGCCTCAGCGTTCTGTCTTTCTTCTTTACAAATAGGATTGGCACACCCCACGGAGAAGAACTTGGTTGAACGAACTCCTTCTTCAACAATCCTTGAAATTGGTATTTCAATTCTTGTAGCTCGGCCGGTGCCATACGATAGGGAGCTTTAGATATCGGCTGGGTGCCAGGCAGTAATTCTATAATGAACTCGATCTCCCGATTTGGGGGTAAACCGGGCAATTCTTTTGGAAACACATCCGCATAATCTTTAATCATTGGCATCTCCTCCAACTTAGCTTTGTCCGACGGCTTGTTGATGAGGTAAGCTAAGAATCCACTACATCCTTTTCTCAAGGACTTCACTGCTTTCGTTGATGAAATGATGGAACTCCCGGTGAAGTCTCTTCGACCCATTACCTCCAATATTGGTTGACCAGGTATCCGGAATGTTACAATCTTCATCCGGCAATCTAGTTGGGCATGATGCTTTGCCAACCAGTCCATCCCTAAGATGACTTCATAGTCTCAAAAAGGTAATACAATAAGATTGGCTGAGAATTCCCTATCTTTAATTTGGATTTTACATGCTTTACAAGCTGAGCTAGTAACAAGCTTAGAACCCATCGGAGTACCAACTTCTAATTCGTAAGTCAAACATACAACTCGTAGTTTCACACGTTGCACACATAAGGGAGTAATAAATGAATGAGTAGCACCTGGATTAATTAGCACCCTAACAGGTTGATTCAGTATCAAGAATGTACCTTCAACAACAGCGGTCTCCTCTAGAAGCTCCTCACACTCAATAGCATAAGCTCGAGCCTGAACTCTAGGAACTGGAGTCTTGCCTCTATCAGCTGGTTTAACTTGATTTTGTCCTCCTTGCCATTTAGGGTAATCCTTGATCTGATGTTGATCACTGCCATATTGCACACATCGTCCTGACTTCTTCTAGCACTGGGCCTCGGTGTGACCCTTCTTGTCACAGTAAGAGCAGTTGATAGACTGAGTAGTAGGTGAACTACCTGTGGATCCGCGGGTGGAAGAGGCTGATGGTGCTTTAGTTAGGCCACAGTTATTAACTGGTCTGTTCTGGCTCTGGCCCTGACTATGACTCTGGCTCTAGAATTTCCTCTGTTGACCTGGAGGCTGATACGGTTTCTTGTTCGGCTGGCTTGAACCAGCTCTATCAAATTTCCTCTTCTCGACTCGGGAAGCAGCAACAAGAAGAGTAGAATAGGTATCGAAGTCATGCGAAGCCAACTGATCCTGAATTTCTAGCCTCAACCCATTCGTAAATTTCCACATCTTCGCCTCAGGGGTACTGACCATGTATGGAGCATAGCGGGACAGTCGGTCAAAGCGAGCCTCTTACTGGGCCACCGTCATGTTACCCAGGCTCAAGTGCATGAATTCCTCAATCCGCCTCTGCCTGAAAACTGCAGGTACATATTTCTCCTTGAATGCCTTAACGAAATTACTCCACAAGCCAGGTGTCTGATCAGTTTCCCAAAGTGCCTCCAAAGTGTACCACCAATGCTCAGCATCCCCGTGCAGCAGAAACACAGCAAACTCCACCTTTTCTTCATCAGTATAGTCAAGTGGCCTGAAAATCCTCTCGATCTCAGACAGCCAAGCCTCTGCCCTTTCATCATCAGCTTCCCCATGGAATTTGGACGGGCGAAAGTCAAGGAACTCCCTCATTCTGCTATGTCTCCCAAGGTTACCATCATTCCTGTTGTTGTTGTTTGCTTCATGTGCATCTTGACATTCCATTACTCGTGACACGCGATCCATGGCGTTCGCCATCATATTAAATATAGCCATGCCGGGATTAGTTTGATGAGCAGCTCCGGTCTCTTGGGGCTCACCGCTCCTATTAATAGTGCGGGTACTAGGGCCAGCCATCTATAGGCACAGATTATGATGCACAATTTATTGGAATACGACAAGACAAGAATTTAATGCATAAGATATGCAACATATAATTTTACATAGATACACAATTCTAGAAACAATTAAGACATGTTAATCACATAAGCACATAGAACATAGAAGGCACAATTAACATTATCACATAATAACATATAAACAAGTCATCCTAATTATCTTAGGGTTTCTACCCACAGTCCGAGAGTTAAACCCGGCTTAAGCAGTCTAAGCTCTGATACCATTCTTCTATAAGGTGTCACGCCCCAACCCGATCTATAAGGGTTAAACTAGGATGTGATCTAAACATTCAAGTCATATCACGTACTTAATCGTTCATGAAAGTTTAACACTTAACGTTTTAACCTAAACTCCACAAATTCTCCGGAAAACCGGCAGCATAACTGCTGTAATTGGGCTCCTTAGTTTGACCTAATTTTCTATAGACCTCAAAATTTCCAATCTCAATTTCATTTCCAACTAAGATTACTATTTATAACCAATCAAAACGCCTACTAGTTATCTCGAAGTCTCGTTTGATTAATAACCTAGCATGATACTATGTCTCGTTTGTTTGTTAATCCTCGTTACAGAAGTACCTGTTGATCTTAGCTTAACAATAAGTACCTGTTTAAGACTGGATAGATTCATTTTACTTAATCCTTACCTGATACTTCATAATCCTATGATAAATACTAGTCAATAGCGATAGCAAAAACGACCATAGTAGTGTCTATCTAGTTATGATCAGTACAAGCCAAAATTAGACCCCAAATTACAACGGGGGTCATTTACAATACAATAACAAGCATCATAAGAAATGAAATAGTCTTCAAGCAACATATCGTTCACAAAATGGCCATAGTCAAGCAAGGCACGTAGGGCAAGCAATCATTCCAAGGAATCATCATTAGGCACGTTGTCCTCGGGTACCTGTTCCTGGTCTTCTTCACCTGAGATGATAAAAGAGGGTGAGTCCTTATGAACTCAGCGAGGGGGAACGAGAAATAAGTTTTGAAACTCATTTTTCAATTCAACTTATAAAAACCCTTTTTGCAAGCATGACATGTATCACAAGTAAGTACATAATGTAATATAACAGTAAAAGAACACATTTACCCGTCTTTCCTTCCCGAGGTCCTCTAGGAACCAAGCGAGAGTGCTTATACACATAGTGAAAAGGAAACGGTGAGCTTTTGCTTTCAATTCATTTCCAGTATCAGTTGTTGCGGCCAATTTCAAATCATCCCCTTATCACGCCAAATGGGTATACTCCGGATGTAACCCAAAATCCTATGACCCAACTCTCCGAGGAAGTCTAGCCCCCAAGCGAGATAGGGAATTGGACAATGGTAGTCACGGTTGCACCGGCAAGCCCGATGCCGCCCGGTATGCGTGAACGCTACCACGCCAGAATGAAAGGTTGCAACCTTGTATGCAATGCACATTTATGACATTTAATATATCACGTTATGAGGACAACAAAGTAGGTGGCCTCCGAGCAGTCATAAGATTGCACATTGACAAGTAAACACGCGAGGCATGATATGACACGTAATTTCACTTGAAAGGCACATGGAGTTATATGAATATTAAACAGGCAGCCATGTAACGCATGTAAATCAAGTCATATAACTCATTTCGAAGTTCACGTTATCAAATAATAAAATTATTCAACATGCAACGACATCTACGTGTGACCGGGTGCAAGAAAGGCCTACTACTTGTCAACATGTAATCGTCGAAATCATGTTTAGGGCTATGAGGGCAACTACGGGCAGCCTACTAATTACATAATTAAACACGATATTTATAGGATTAACACTTAGCGAGTTTTCCTAGTCATTGGGGTTCCAATCCATGCTTACCCGTGCGATTAAGCTCTAAATTGTCACGTGATTAAACTCAAGCCATGCATTGATTAATTCAAACACTCTCAAGCATTCAAAACAGTCTACACAACATCCCAATGCCACAATCCCAAGCATTTAATGCAACAAGAGAAGTTACAATAATTTTCAAGGCAATTCACTAGATGAAAACCTCACTGCAAAGGTCTGTTTTCTCACAATCATTGAGACAAGCAAACAAACTCCAATTCTAGTAAACAAAATGTCAAATTAAATTTTAAGGAGTGAACTAAATCCAAAAACAAACCTCGCATCAGTTGGAGTTTGGGTTCAAGAGTTATAGCCAAAACAGTTAGACTACACAAAACTGTCCAGATTTGCACACATTTCAATACTTGTCATTTTTGAGTGCCTTAGGGTCAGATTTAGCCTTAGTCCATTTCTGACAAAAATGTCCAAAACTGAAAAATCTAGCAGCATAGAAAATTTCATGCATTTTGGATATCATTTACTAAGTCAAAACTGGTTCGTTCTACCAAAACAGTGAATTTGCCAAAACCTACTTCATTTTCCCAGATTTGGACAAATTTTGATATTTTGACATTTTGAGGACCTTAGAGTCAAAATTAGCTTTGGCCTATTTCTATAAAAAAATTCTCAGAACTGGCAAAACTAGTCACCTACCAATTTTCACGCATTTTCAAAATCATTTACCTGGTCAAAATCACTTCGTTCCAATAGAACAGAAAGCTGTCAAATACGCGATTTCATCTATCTTCACATTCTACCCAAATATCTTGCCATGCATGCTTACAAAAGGTCATGTACACACATATATCACAAGTACAGAGGTAGAAATAGACATTCAAAGGCATGCATGTGGTTTTTTAAAAGCTTTTCAAGAAGTTTTAGCCCTCACCTTAGCAAGACAACAAGGAAAATGCACAAACTCTTGATGAAGCACAATGTCAACTCTTCTCCTTGCTTAGCCGAGAGATAACTTGAGATTTCTCTAATTTCCTAGCTAAGTTACCATGTCCTTAGTAGGTGCATGTTGTTAGAACAAGAAGAAAAGGAAATGGAAGCTATTAAACTTACCTAAGCCGAAATGAAA
>CM075768.1:37190465-37205465 GCA_037974665.1 Ehretia macrophylla
GTGGCGCCCATGCCGCACAATGGTGTCGGCATCGTGCGCGCTTGCTGCACATTGGTGTGCGCATGTGGCCCGCATGCGGCATGAAGGTGCGTACATGGGACGCCCATGTCGCAATATGGTGTGCACATGTGGCCCACATGCCGCACGAAGTTGCTCGCATGAGGCGCCCATACGGCACCATGGTGCACGTATAGGGCACCCATGCCGCACAATGGTGTACGCATGGGGCGCCCATGCCGAACGATGGTGTGCGCATCGAGCCCGCATGCCGCATGAAGGTGTGCGCATGGGGCGCCCATCTCTTAAGATGGTGCGCTGATGGGGCGCCCATGCCGCACGATGGTGTGCGTATAGGGCGCCTATGCCGCACGATAGTGAGCGCATGGGGAGCCCATGCCGTACGATAGTGTGAGCATACCGCACAAAGGTTTACGCATGGGGCGCCCATGCCGCACGGTGGTGTGCGCATCGTGCGCTCATGCCGCACAATGGTGCACGCATGTGGCCCGCATGCAGCACGAAGGTTCGCACATAGGGCGCCCATGCCGCATGATGGTGTGCATATGGGGTGCCCATGCCGCATGATGGTGCGTGTATCTGGCCCTCATGCAGCACGATGGTGCGCGCATGTGGCCCGCATGCAGCACGAAGGTGCTCGCATGGGGCGCCCATGCCACACGATGGTGTGGTGATCGTGCGTGCATGCTGCATAATGGTGCGCGCATATGGCCAGCATGCGGCATGAAGGTGTGGGCATGGGGGGCCCGTGTCTCACCTTCGTGCGCGCATGGGGTGCGCATACCGCATGATGTTGTGCGAAGTGGCTAGCGCGGGGCTCTCAAGGGGCGTTGTTGGGGCACTGTTGGGGTACAGTTGGGGCACTATTGAGGAACGACTAGGGCACTGTTAGGGTACGGCTGCGGCACTATGGGGGTACATTTAGGGGACGATAGAAGATGTTGGGGGACAGTTTGGCGCTATTAGGGGACGTTGGGCATGACGGGCAATGTTAAGCATTCGGGGGTAATGGGCATGCGGAATGTATTATGACACAAATGTCGACATTGATGTCCTTTACAAGTGGTTTCTGAATCTATGAAGTAGTTTTAACCTTTCCCTTGTCCGACAAACTGTTCGTCACAATTGTGAGGCGGATTAGATTAATCGGGTTCCCAATCCATCCAAAAAAAATTTTAACGCCAAATATCATGTAAACAAATTTTTTCTAGTATTTTTTCTAATTTCTTCCTATTTTTCGTAATTTTTAATTATTAAAAATTAATTTTCGGGAAAATTTTGTTTTGAATATTATTTAACAAATTAATGTATGAATTAATATAAATTTTTCTAAATTTTCTACTTTTTTTGATATTTCTCTATTTTTCGCAATTATTAAATATTAAAAAATATTTTTTGGAAAAAAAAATCTTGAAGCATTTGGATATTATATACTATAAATAAAGAGCAAGTTGGGTAGGAAGATCATGCCACATAGGGCCATTTATAGTGTAAAACACCCATTATGAATCTCCGGCAAATTGTACGTTACTTTTGTCACTTGGGATTTTGCATCTAAATGTACTATAGGGGTGCATGTGGTGTCAAGCCCCTTGGTCGAGATCCATGTGGGGGGACGTTGTGGGCACGTCGTGGCACATTATGGACTATATCGTGGGCTATATTGTGGGCGGGAATACCTACCGAGTGAATCATACCGAGGTATTGCATTGCATACCTGTGTGTTGGGGCCATCTACCCCCGCCCCACGTCCCCTGGCATGTCCCTCAGCGGGGCACTAGGATGGCTAATGAGGAGCGCGGTGACTTCCCTAGCCCCTCATTATCTATCTTGGTGCTACAACACTGTCGACGTCATTTGGATGGCTAATTAGGGGGCGAATGGTTGCCCAAGCAAAAAATTAGCCATCCCCGTGCCGCCGGCTAGGTACATGTTGGGGGATATTCCCGTCCCCTGACGTGTCGTTGGGCCTGCGCGATGCACGAATTGCCAAGCACACAAAGCCATGGTTGTTGCCGAGTGGATGTGCGCAGCCATGGTCTAGTGTCGTGGCGATCCCAGCAACGCGTGGGCTTGGGTTGTTCTTAGGGGACGGTGGGGGCAAGCGTGTTGTGCGAATCGCCTAGCATACGTGGCATTGGCTTTCGTTAAGCAATGACGCGAGCGTTGCGATGAGACGATTACTGATGCTTCAATGTCATGGTGATCCAAGCACCGTGTTGCCTCTAAACCGTCCGACGGTGTGTTCCTATAGGCCTGCGCGATGCGCGAATCGCCTAGCACACGACGCCATGATCCTCACTGAGTCGTAATACGATGGACGTGGTCTAGTGTCGTGGTGATCCAAGCACCGCGGGGGCTCGAAGTCCGCTTTCGGTTGGTACCTCAAGTGGTGCACTCGGTGCTTGGTCGGGCACAACGAGGTAGGCTCCTAAGCTTGCGACGTGCGGCCTGGTCATGCACCTCGTGCCGTTCTCGTCCCTTGTTCCTTGTCCCTCAGAAATTCTTCATGCCTAGCGATGCGTTCTCAGGCCATCTCGCCGGTTTTTTCTGCTTGAAGGGCTTCGTTTGCCTAGACAATGGGTCAGTTACAGGCTTGATGGCCTAGGCATAGCGAACGTGATAGCACATGAATGGTAGTCGGCTTGTATGGGTCAGTTGGATCCCTGCTTGAGCAGCGACGTCCTTCCCTGCTTGCCACTTTTTTCGCGAGCTGAGTGCTTACGTTTCCTCGATCGGTCGGTCTGTTTCCTGTGTTGCGTACCTACAAAGAAAGCAGTGTAAAGTCATATCGTCTATCTTTTGCCTTGCGTCTGCCTCCGTGGACGATGTGGGACGAACCCCTAAGCATGTCCCGTGTTCCACGCTGCTCACTTCAACAAGTGAGCCACACGTGGCCCGTGAGGTGTCGCTCGATCTCTCGGATGCGGCATACCATGACAGTATGGGGTCCTTGCCTTCCCTTTGCCCAAAATTAGTGTTCGTCGCTAATCGCGTACGACGGTCGTCCGCTCGTCTCGAGCCATCGACCCTTAGGGGATGACGTGCCTCGTGCGATGCCGGCATCAGTGAGGAATGCTCCATGGTTGATCCTGCCAGTAGTCATATGCTTGTCTCAAAGATTAAGCCATGCATGTGTAAGTATGAACTAATTTAGACTGTGAAACTGTGAATGGCTCATTAAATCAGTTATAGTTTGTTTGATGGTATCTACTACTCAGATAACCATAGTATTTCTAGAGCTAATACGTGCAACAAACCCCGACTTCTGGAAGGGGTGCATTTATTAGATAAAAGGTCGACGCGGGCTCTACCCGTTGCTGCGATGATTCATGATAACTCGACGGATCGCACGGCCCTCGTGCCAGCGACGCATCATTCAAATTTCTGCCCTATCAACTTTCGATGGTAGGATAGTGGCCTACCATGGTGGTGACATGTGACGGAGAATTAGGGTTCGATTCCGGATAGGGAGCTTGAGAAACGGCTACCACATCCAAGGAAGGCAGCAGGCATGCAAATTACCCAATCCTGACATGGGGAGGTAGTGACAATAAATAACAATATCAGGGTCAAAGAGTTTGGAAATTGTAATGAGTACAATCTAAATCCCTTAACGAGGATCCATTGGAGGGCAAGTTTGATGCCAGCAGCCGTGGTAATTGTCGCGCCCCAACCCGACCTATAGAGGGTAGACTAGAGTGTGACCTAATCATTATCGTTATTTTACGTCTATAACTGATTGATGAAGGTTAATGCTTATCTGTTAGCCTAGAACTCAAAAAAAAAAATTTGAAAAACCGGCAATATAACGGTTGTATTTAGGACTTTTGGTTTGACCTATTTCCTAGAACACCTCAAAATTTCAAATCATAAATCTGATTCCAACTAAAGTTTCTATTTTGTTATTAACAGATATGCCTACTAATTTATCTTGAAAGTCCCATTTGGTTAATAAGCCTAGCATGATAACTGTGTTCCATTTATTTGTCAATTTCCTATTATGCAAGTACCAATTATTCTTTAGCTTACGGGTGAGCACCTAAGTAAAATTAAATAGAGTTAACTTAGTGGATTAATCACCTAGTGGTTTAAACGCCTACGATAACTACTATTCAAGATAATGAAAGCAAATAACCAAATAAAGAGTTCGTTCGGTTATAGATAGTAAAATCCAAAATTAGACACAAATTACAACGGGGTCATTTACATTAACGAAATAAAGAGTCTGCAGACAAACATAACATCCTAATAGCATCAATGTTCACGAAAAGCATGCAATGCACATAGTCGTTCCAAAGGTTCATCAACTAGCACATTTTCTTTGGGTACTTGTTCCAAATCTGCTTCACCTATGACAAAAATGAGGGTGAGTCCTTATGAACTTAGTGAGGGGGAACAAGAGATAACGTTTTGAAAGTCTTTTCTAGTTAATCTTATGAAAAGCTCTTTTGAAAACATGTCATATAAAATAAGTAAATTCATAACATATCATAAATATATATGAACACATTTACCCATCTTTCCTGCCCGAGGTCCTCTAGGAACCAAATGAGATTACTTAAACACACAGTAAAAAAGGATACATTTTGATACGTACAGGACTCTAGAGGTGGCTCCTACAGGCTCAAGAGGTAGCTCCCACCACTTTCAGGTGTAGTACTTTGCCCCGGATAGTACTTAGTTCCTACCATTCAAGGGATACATTGCACTTTTGCTTTCAAGTTCATTTCGATAACAATTGTTGCGGCCGGCTTCATTCATTCACTTATCACTCCAAATGGGTGAACTCTGGATGTACCCCGAAATCCTACGACCCAACTCTCCAAGGGTTGAATACGAAGCGAGATAGGGAATTGGACAATGGTAGTCACGGGAGCACCGGCAAGCCCTATACCGCCTGGCGTTCATGAAACGCTACCATGGCACAATGAAAGGTTGCAACCTTGTATGCAATGCCCATTTATGCCATTTAACATTTCACATTAGGAGGTCAACAAAGTAGGTTGCCTCTGAGAAAGTATATAATCACATTTTGACATATTGGCATATAAGGCATTATAAGAACATATAATCATTTCATATATCCATTTGAAAGCAATTAAACTTTCACGGGCAGCCAAGTAATCATGTTCAAATAAGCCATTGAATATCTTTTAACAATTCACATTAGGAGGTCAACAAAGTAGGTTGCCTCCGAGCAATTATAAGATCACATATCGATAAGTAAACATACAAGGCATGCTTGACATGTATATTCACTTTGTAAAATACTTAGAGGCATATGAACATTTAACAGGCAGCGAAGTAACTTCATATAAAACAAGTTATATAACTCATTTCGGGTTCATTTATCAAGTGTTGAGATCATACAAGCATGCAACGACACTTACACAAAACCGGGTGCAAGAATAGTTCACTTATCAACATGCAATCATCGGGAATCATATTTAGAGCTCTAAGGAAAATTATGGGCAGCCTATTAACCACACAATTGAACACATTTAACCATAGGATCATCTCTTAGCAAGTAGTCATAAGCGATAGAGCCTCAATTCCGTGCTTACACATGCGATTAAGCAAGCCCATCATCAATTAATGAAGCCAAGGCATGCATCAACCAAAATTAAGCAACCTCAACCAACCACAACAGCCCATACAACTTCTAATTTCCATAATCCCAAGCATTCAATACCACAAGTAAAGTTACCACATGATTCAAAGCATATTACCAAGCAAAAACCTTACTGCAATGGTCTGTTTTTCCACATTCAATTAGCCAAGAAAATAATCTCCAAATTCAGTGAACCAAATGTCAAATTGAAGCTTAATGAGTTATTAAATCTAGAAACAAACCTCGCTACATTTGGAGTTAGGATTTAGGAGTTATGGCCAAAACCGTGAGACTACACAAAACTGTCCAGATTCGTAAACATTTTGATATTTGCTACTTTTGAGGACTTTAAACTCAAAATTAGCCTTAGCCTATTTCTTCCAAATATGTTCAGAATTTACTAGTAGAGTGTGATACCAAATTTCATGCATTTTGGACATCCTTTAATAGGCCAAAACTATTTCGTTCTACAAGGTAAGAAAGCTGCCAGAAACCTACTTCATATTTCCAAGTTTTCCAGATTTAGATACCTTTCGATATTTGGCCATTTTGGAGGTCTTAGAGTCAACAGTGGCCTTGTACTATTTCTACAAAAAATGTTTAGAACAGGAAAAACTAGTGACCTACCAATTTTTATTAATCGTTACTAAACCAAAAGCACTTCGTTCTACAAGGTCAGTAATCTACCAGCAAAAAAAATGTGTTTACATATCTTCAAGTTTCTAGCCATTATCAAGCCATGCATGAGAAGATAGGCTCATATACACACATATACAATAACTACAGAGGAAATTATATCCATATGAGAGCATGCATGTGAGTTTTGAAAGCTTTTAAAAGAGTTTAACCCTCACCTTAGCAAATTGATAGATGAAGATGCATAAATGCTCTTGAAAATGCACAAAAGGCCCTTTTTCCTTGCTTTGGCTGAGTGGTGGCTTGGCTTTCCTTAAATCCTAGCTTAGTTAGCTTGTATAGGAGGTGTGCATGTGTGTGAAACCAAAAGACAAGGAAGAAAACCATCAAAACTTACCTATGGCCGAAAATGAGAGGTTTTTGAGCTTTGTGAGAGATTCTTGCTATGTTGCTTGCTATGGCCGAGCTTGGAGTGGTCTTGAGAGTCCTTGAGAGCTTGTTAGAAGTCTTGGGAGCTCAAAGGGCAGCCATGGTAAAAAAATGGAGAGAGAATGAGAGAGAATGGGAGAGTTTGAGAGGAAAAATGAAGTTTTAGTGTGTGTGTGTGTGTGTGCTCGGTTTTGGTGAGTTGAGAGAGCATGTGTGAGATGTTTTTGGTGTAAAATCTGAATTTTGATTGTATGTGGGGTGCCTTGGTCGAAAAAGAGGGATAGGGTAGTGTGTGGTGTGTATTTTTTATGCATTCTTGTGCTTTGTGAGGAATATTGAGTGTGTAGTTTATTGTTTGTTGTTAGAGCATGTTAGGGAATGTCAAAAGAATATCTTGTGTTTAGTGTTTGTGTAAGAAAATGTTGAGTATTTAGGGATTCTAGGTAGTATAGAATATAATTGATGTTTGAGGATGAGTTGAATTATGAATAAAATAATAGGTAGTGGAAAATGTAGGAATAATTTAGTGTTATTTTATTGTTAGTGGAGTTTATAGAGAATTTGAATTAGGAATTTAATATTGGTTAGTGGACTGTGTAGGATTATTTTATTGTCTTGTGCTTTGTGCAGGAAAATCTTTATTGATTAGCGTGTAGGCACGCATTCCTAGGTCTAAGGTATGCACTTCAAGGTAAGACACACACTTCAAGGCAAATGCATGAATTTCAAAGTAAATGCACGTAATCCTAGGTGAATGCACGTAAACCAATGCAAGGCACGTAAACCAATGCAATGCACGTAAATCGAGGTACGACTCTTAAAACTAGGTTAGGGTATGCAGTTCAAGGTCAGTGCACACAAATTAAGGTATCGCACGTATATCGAGGTCAGGGCATGTAAGTCGAGGATCAGGGCACACAATTCTAGGTCAAGATACGTATGACGAGGCATGCATGAAAACCAAGGCAGGGCACGTAATCCAAGGTCGATCATATAATTCTAGGTCTAAGGCACGTAAATCGAAGTAACACGCGTTATTTGGGTCGGGCCTCACATCCTCCCCTCCTTAAAAGAATTTCATGCCGAAATTCATTCTTAGTTGTTGAGTTCATTTAGACAGATTATGACCTTTTTTATTTTCCCACTCTAGTTCGTCCCGCGTTCTGTGATCTCCCTTACCAAAACCAATTCACTTCCTACATTTCTCTAATCATTTAATTCGGTGTGACCCCTACATTTATAGTTAGTTCCTTTGAACGACTCTATTTTCTCCAATTGATCTTAAGGTCAAGTCCATTAACTAAGGTTAGAATCTCCAAACATAGTAATCAAATATGCATTGGTATTCTAACAATATAACTATGACTCCAAAATCATGACTTATGTCGTGTCAATCTCGCATTCATACCTCAAAAGGAATATCACAATAATACCATGATCCTATGGTGACATACACTAATTTCAGGATGATAGGTCTATATCCGATTTACATATCCTATCCACTAGCTTCAAAATTGTTAACACGTAGGACATACACATGTTATGGATCATTTCCACGATACAACCCTATTTTTAGGTTGAACTCACCAAACAAACTAATCCATCTCAAGTCGTCATCTATCAATAGTATCATAGTCCTTATCTCATGGGTACATTAGATTAGCAAATATTCTAATAACTAGTCTCCCGGTTATAAGCTCCTATTCACTAACGTCCTTTCCCAGCTTCCTTAACGTTCACACTCATAATCAAGGAGAAAGACCGGTGAGATTCGTTAAACTCAAACTCTATGGTTTATTAAGTACCACCAACAAATTGTCATCGAAATTGCATGGGTAAACTAATCATGTTGCACTAGTTCAACTCTTACATGTAAATTTCAACAGCTCGTGATCCACAATTTATTTCCTTATTCAAATCTCTATCTTCAAGTCACGAAACTTTAGAATTTCTTTTAATCTTAACCAAGACTCCTAAGGTGAATAGTTTCAACCGCAAATAAATTCCATTCCCCTCGATCCAAGGTTACGTCATACTTAAGAGGACAATGGTCCTACTCACTTAGCAACCTAGTCATTCCTTCGAACACTTAATTCCTGCCAATATCTTCAACATTAGTGTTACTAAGTTAGGGTCATAGCCATGCAAGTGATATCAATGCTCTACTAGGTTACCGGCCGTACAACAACAATCCTAGGACTATAAATGGGTACCGAAATGATCTAGCTTATAAGATATTTACCATAGTAATCCAAGTAACTTGTCACACGAAATAACTTCAAGGCTGTATCAAAGAATTATGACCACGAGGTATCCTTCAATATAATCTAATAGAACTTCAAAAGTAATCAACCACTCATTTAACTATCACTACAAGATCCGTCCTCTATTCAACAACCACGATTCGAAGTCTACCAACAGTTAGTTTCTAGACATGAAATGATGCACATAAATACGGTGGTCTAACATCAGTCTCTTGGGTCATCATGACTCTAATTCATCTCTATCTTAATTTTATGAAATCTTACTCTCCTCATTTACATGTTCAACTAGCTAAGAGCATCAAGGCTCATCGACCTTCAGTCCTAGGGTTTACCGTGAATTGTCAAACATAATCATTGTTAGCTATTTAGGATTACTAATTGTACCCTAACGACTCGACTTGCAGCCGAATGCTTTAATCTCATTTCCATGGTTTATATACTAGGTCTATCGGTATTACTTAGGGATATATGCTTCCTAACATCCTCTAGGGTATCCAAATAATGAGTGTGTAGAATGACTTACTTTGCATAATCACAACTAAATCCGAGAAGCACCAAGCTAATACCATGATTCTTAATATCATCAATATCTAACTTAGGACCTTTAGCAACGATAGTCATCTAATGCATAATTCAATACCTTACACTTCTATTCGACATAACATTTTAGGTGTAGTCTTCCGAACACAAGTTCTAACTATGTGAATTCCTCAATTCCACGTCCCTATATCTTGTTATACTAAAGAGTCATTAACCTTGTTAAACTCAGTCTCCGGAGTTGCCTACATGCCTTGAGGTTATCCATTGTTAAGTCACTTAAATACACTATCCATGTCTTAATAATCTAACTATCGTCAACTTCCACGAATTCATCACTTAATTTCTAGGTCACAATCTTACCATTTAGTGAACTTAAAACTCGCTAGTACACACCATATTAGAATCATCAGTGTTGAATTCCAATTAGGTAAGGATTCAATCATATAAATAGTCTATTACACCAATTTAAGATATAAGAATTTTATTCAAAAGCAACTCCGAAGTCAAACTTCTATTATAAGCATATGAATATATATATACTACTCCATATGTCCAACAATATCCTCTTATGTCTTAAGGAAAGTTGTATGTCATTAACCTTTATATTTGAACCACAATTAGAAGAATGGTTTAACGAAGTCAAGAACTTCATAGCTATAAAATTGATAACTTAATAACTAGTATGGCTATTCCAAAGATAAGGAGATAATTTTTACCTAAATAATTATATATGTGCTATGCATTTTATATATGCATATCCAATAATACATACGATCCATCGAGTATCTGTGAAGATGCGAGAAATCTCTAACCGAGCCTTTTCGTTCTTCCTGCATAAATTCACTTCCCTGAAAGTCCTAATCCTAACTATCTATGTATATAAACAGTCAGTCATGGTCATATGACATGCACATGTATCAAGGAAGGAGTATAAAAGCAAGTATACATTATCGAGGGCACTAACGTGTCGGTGTGCACATGACACATAATACATATGGTCCACAAAGGCACAAAATATTCAATGGTCAAAGCAATTAAAGCACATTAGTACACATTAACACATATAAACAAGACATCATAATTATCTTAGGGCTTCTACCCATTGTCCGAGAGTTCAACCCGACTAATGCCTAGTTAGTAAACTAAGCTCTGATACCATTCTAATATAGGTGTCACGCCCCAAACCGACCTATAGAGGCTAGACTAGAGTGTGACCTAATCATTATCGTTATTTTACGTCTATAACCGATTGATGAAGGTTAATGCTTATCTGTTAGCCTAGAACTCCAAATTTTTTTTCGGAAAACCGGCAGCTTAATGGCTGTATTTAGGACCTTTGGTTTGACCTATTTCCTAGAACACCTCAAAATTTCCAATCATAAATCTGATTCCAACTAAAGTTCCTATTTTGTCATTAACCGATATGCCTACTAATTTATCTTGAAAGTCCCATTTGGTTAATAAGCCTAGCATGATAACTATGTTCCATTTATTTGTCAATTTCCTATTATGCAAGCACCCATTATCCTTTAGCTTACGGGTGAGCACCTAAGTGAAATTAGATAGAGTTAACTTAGTGGATTAATCAACTAGTGGTTTAAACGCCTACGATAACCACTATTCAAGATAATGAAAGCAAATAACCAAATAAAGAGTTCATCCGGTTATAGATAGAACAATCCAAAATTAGACCCAAATTACAATGGTGTCATTTACATCAACGAAATAAAGAGTCCGCAAACAAACACAACATCCCTAATAGCATCCATGTTCACGAAACGCATGCAATGCACATAGTCATCCCAAAGGTTCATCAACTAGCACATTTTCTTCAGGTACCTGTTCCAAATCTGCTTCACCTGTGACAAAAAAGAGGGTGAGTCCTTATGAACTCAGCGAAGGGGAACGAGAGATAACGTTTTGAAACTCTTTTTTGGTTAATCTTGTGAAAAACCATTTTGAAAACATGTCATATAACATAAGTAAGTTCATAACATAACATAAATATAAATGAACATATCTACCCGTCTTTCCTCGCCGAGGTCCTCTAGGAACCAAGCGAGAGTACTTAAACACATAGTAAAAAGGATACGTTTTGATACATACAGGACTCTAGAGGTGACTCCTATGGGCTCAAGAGGTAGCTCCCAACACTTTCAGGTGTAGTACTTTGCCCCGTATAGCACTTAGTTCCTGCCGTTCAAGGGATACATCGTGATTTTGTTTTCAAGTTCATTTCGATAACAATTGTTGCGAATGGCTTCAATCATCCACTTATCACTACAAATGGGTGTACTCCAGATGTACACCAAACCTACGACCCAACTCTCCGAGGGTGGAATGCCAAGCGAGAGAGGGAATTGGACCATGGTAGTCACGGGAGCACCGGCAAACCCTATGCCGCCCGGCGTTCGTGAAACGCTACCATGCCACAATGAAAGGTTGTAACCTTGTATTCAATGCCCATTTATGGCATTTAACATTTCACATTAGGAGGTCAAAAAAGTAGGTTGCCTCCGAGCAAGTATATGATCACATTTTGACATATTGGCACATAAGGCATTGCGAGAACATATAATCATTTCATATATCAATTTGAGAGCAATTAAACTTTCATGGGAAACCAAGTAATCATGTTCAAATAAGCCATTGAATATTTTTTAACAGTTCACATTAGGAGGTCAACAAAGTAGGTTGCCTCCGAGCAATTATAAGATCACATATTGATAAGTAAACATACATGGCATGCTTAACATGTATATTCACTTTGTAAAACACTTAAAGGCATATGAACATTTAACGGGCAGCCAAGTAACTTCATATAAAACAAGTTATATAACTTGTTTCGGGTTCATATATCAAGTGTTGAGATCATACAAGCATGCAATGATACTTACACAAAACCGGGTACAAGAATAGTTCACTTATCCACATGCAATCATCGGGAATCATATTTAGAGCTCTAAGGACAATTATGGGCAGCCTATTAACCACACAACTGAACACATTTAACCATAGGATCATCTCTTAGCAAGTAGTCATAAGTGATAGGGCCTCAATTCCGTGCTTACACAAGCGATTAAGCAAACCATTCATCAATTAATGAATCCAAGCCATGCATCAACCAAATTAAGCAACCTCAACCAACCACAACAGCTCACACAACTTCTAATTTCCATAATCCCAAGCATTCCATACCACAAGTAAAGTTACCACATGATTCAAAGCATATTACCCAGCAAAAACCTTACTGCAATGGTCTGTTTTTCCACATTCAATTAGCCAAGCAAATAATCTCCAAATTTAGTAAACCAAATTTCAAATTGAAGCTTAATGAGTCATTTAAATCTTGAAACAAACCTCGCTGCATTTGGAGTTCGGATTTAGGAGTTATGGCCAAAACCGTGAGACTACACAGAACTGTCCAGATTCGTACACATTTCGATATTTGCCACTTTTGAGGCCTTTAAACGAAAATTTAGCCTTAGCCTATTTCTGCCAAATATGTTCAGAACTGACCAATATAGTGGACTACTAAATTTCATTCATTTTGGACATATTTTACTAGGCCAAAAAGATTTCGTTCCACGAGGTCAGAAAGCTACCAGAAACCTACTTCATATTTCCAAATTTTCCAGGTTTAGACACATTATGATATTTGACAATTTTGGAGGTCTTAGAGTCAAAATTGGCCTTGGCCTATTTCTACAACAAATGTTTCGAACTGACAAAAATAGTGACCTACCAATTTTCATGTATTTTTAGCAATTGGTACGAAACCAAAAGCACTTCGTTCTACAAGGTCAGTAATCTGCCAGCAAAAAAAACGTATTTACATATCTTCAAGTTTCTAGCCATTATCAAGCCATGCATGAGAAGATAGGCTCATATACATACATATACAATAACTACAGAGGAAATTATAGCCATATGAGAGTATGCATGTGAGTTTTGAAAGCTTTTAAAAGAGTTTAACCCTCACCTTAGCAAATTGATAGATGAAGATGCACAAATGCGCTTGAAAATGCACAAAAGGCCCTCTTTCCTTGCTTTGGCCAAGTGGTGGCTTGGCTTTCCTTAAATCCTAGCTTAGTTAGCTTGTGTAGGAGGTGTGCATGTGTGTGAAACCAAAAGACAAGGAAGAAAACCATCAAAACTTACCTATGGCCGAAAATGAGAGGTTTTTGAGATTTGTGAGAGATTCTTGGTATGTTGCTTGCTATGGCTGAGCTTGGAGTAGTCTTGAGAGTCTTTGAGAGCTTGTTATAAGTCTTGGGAGCTCAAAGGCACGCCATGGTCGAAAACGGAGAGAGTATGGGAGAGTTTGAGAGGAAAAATGAAGTTTTAGTATGTGTGTGTGTGTGTGCTCGGTTTTGGTGAGTTGAGAGAGCATGTGTGAGATGTTTTTGGTGTAAAATCTGAATTATTATCGTATGTGGGGTGCCTTGGTCAAAAATGAGGGCTAGGGTAGTGTGTGGTGTGTATTTTTTATGCATTCTTGTGCTTTGTGAGGAATATTGAGTGTTTAGTTTATTGTTTGTTGTTAGAGCATGTTAGGGAATGTCAAATGAAAGTCTTGTGTTTACTGTTTGTGTAAGAAAATGTTGGGTATTTAGGGATTCTAGGTAGTATAGAATATAATTGATGTTTGAGGAAGAGTTGAATTATGAATAGAATAATAGGTAGTGGAAAATGTAGGAATAATTTAGTGTTATTTTATTGTTAGTGGAGTTTGTAGAGAATTTGAATTAGGAATTTAATATTGGTTAGTGGATTGTGTAGGATTATTTTACTGTCTAGTACTTTGTGCAGGAATCTTTATTGATTAGCGTGTAGGCATGCATTCTTAGGTCTAGGCTCGCACTATGAGGTAAGAAATTAGAGTGCTCAAAGCAAGACTATGCTCTGTATACATTAGCATGGGATAACATTATAGGATTTCGATCCTATTGAGTTGGCCTTCGGGATTGGAGTAATGATTAACAGGGACAGTCGGGGGCATTTGTATTTCATAGTCAGAGGTGAAATTCTTGGATTTATGAAAGATGAACAATTGCGAAAGCATTTGCCAAGGATGTTTTCATTAATCAAGAACGAAAGTTGGGGGCTCAAAGACAATCAGATACTGTCCTAGTCTCAACCATAAACGATGCCAACCAGGGATCGGCGAAAGTTGCTTTTAGGACTCTACCGCCACCTTATGAGAAATCAAAGTTTTTGGGTTCCGGGGGGAGTATGGTTGCAAGGTTGAAACTTAAAGGAATTGGTGGAAGGGCACTACCAGGAGTGGAGCCTGCGGCTTAATTTGACTCAACACGAGAAAACTTACCAGGTCCAGACATAGTAAGGATTCACAGACTGAGAGCTCTTTCTTGTTTCTATGGGTGGTGGTATATGGCCATTCTTAGTGGGTGGAGCGATTTCTTTGGTTAATTCCGTTAATGAACGAGACCTCGGCCTGCTAACTAGCTATATGAAGGTATCCCTCCGCAGCTAGCT
>CM075768.1:37210465-37225465 GCA_037974665.1 Ehretia macrophylla
TGCCTAAGTGCTATGTGCTATGCCCAAGTGGTAACGGGCCCACTGCCAGTCGACCCCGCGCATCGTCTCGAGTGCCCAAGTGTTAGACAGCCTATGCTTGCTTCGTAAGAGATGGAAACAAATTTGAATCCAACCTTGTGTACTGCCGGCCCGCCGAGGTGCCTAACATTCGTCCCTTAGCATTAACGGTGACTGAGGTTATGTTGCCCCTATCTTGGACATGGCTGGGGACGTTGGTGAACAGTTGAGGCACGACTACCTACGGTGTTGCACGATGGTGCCCGATTGGGCCTCGGATGGGGCATGTACTTGGGGCCTCGGATGAGCTACAGCTTGGCACGAAGTTGGGGTATAGCTTGGCAAGGTTGTTGTGTAGTTGGGTTGCGCATCAGGCACGATGGGGCAAGCACGTGGGCGACGATGCCGTACGATGGTGAGTGCATGCCGCATGAAGATACGCGCTAGGGGTGTCCATGTCGAGCGAAGGTGCTCGCATGGGGCGCCCGTGCCACACGATAGTGCGCGCATGTGGCCCGTATATAGCATAAAGGTCGGCGCATGAAGCGCCCATGGCGCACGATCTTGCGAGCATGCCGCACGAAGGTGGGCGCATAAGGCGCTCATGCCGCATGAAGGTGCGAATATGGTGCGCACATGTAGCTCACATACCGCACGAAGGTACGAGCATGTGGCCCACATACCGCACGAAGGTGCGCGTATCGGGCATCCATGCCACACGATGGTGCCCACATGGGGCGCCGATGCGGCACGATGGTATGAACATGGGGTGTCGATGTTGCACGATGGTGTACGCATAGGGCGCCGATGCTGCACGATGGGTCACGCATGCCGTACGAATGTGGCGCGCATACCGCACATAGGTGCGCACAAGGGGCGCCCATAATGCATGATGGTGTGCACATGGGGCACCTATGCCGCACGATGGGGCACCCATGCCCTACGATAGTGAGCACATGTGGCCCGCATACCGCATGAAAATGCGTGCATGGGGCGCACATGCCACACGAAGGTTCGCGCATGGGGTGCCCATACTGCACGAAGGTACGCATATGGGGCGCGCAAGCCGTAATATGGTGCGCGCATATGGCCCACATGCCGCACGAAGGAGTGCGCATGGTGCGACCATGTCGCACGAAGGTGCGCACATGGGGCGCCCGTGCAGCACGATGGTACATGCATGCTGCATGATGGTACGTGCATATGGCCCGTATGCCGCATGAAGGTGGGCTCATAGGGTGCCCATGCCGCACGATGGTGTGTGCATGCCGCACGAAGGTGCACTCATGTGGCGTATATGCCGCACGAAGGTGCACAAATAGGGAGCGCATTCAGCAAATTGGTGCGCTCATATGGCCCACATACCGCACGAAGGTGCGTGCATGGGGCACCCATGCCGCACAATGGTGCACGCATGGGGCACCCATGCCGCACGATGGTGTGCGCATGGGGCACTGATGCCGCACGAAGGTGGCGCGTATGCTGCACGAAGGTACGAGCATGTGGCACCCATGCCGCACGAAGGTTCGCGCATGGTGCGCCTATGCCTCACGATGGTGCGCTCATGGGGCACCCATGCCGCACGATGGGGTGCCCATGCCACACAATGGTGCACGCATGTGGCCCGCATTCTGCACGAAGGTGAGCTCATAGGGTGCCCATGCCGCACGATAGTGCGCGGATGCTGCACGAAGGTGCGCACAAGGGGCGCCCATGCCGCAATATGGTGCGCGCATGTGGCCTATATGCCGCACGAATGTGCGCATATAGGACGCCCATTTCGCACAATGGTGCGCGCATAGGGCGCCCATGCCACACTATGGTGTGCGCATGGGGCACCCATGCCGCACGATAGAGCGCGTATGCCGCACGAAGGTGCGCACATGGGGCGCCCATGCCACAATATGGTGCGCGCATGTGGCCCACATTTTGCAAGAAGGTGCACGCATGGGATACCCATGCAGCATGATGGCGCGCGAATGGGGCTGTCACGCCCCGACCCAACCCCCAAGCTAAAGGTTAAGTCCGGACCCGACACACGGACAGAGTCTCCCCTGTACCGTGGACATTCTAAAAACCTGCAAACGCTTAAACAAGGTCCCAATAACACATACAAGCTTTTCTTAATTAAACAATAAAGCTATAAGGCCATCCGAGCCTTATAGTACACCATATTTCCAAAACACACAAGCATGCCAGAACTAGTTGACAGCATAGCCTTATAATCATAACATTATAGGAAATCAATAAAACAACTTAAGGGATAAAGCATTCTACATCAACTATCCACTCCCAAGCATGCAAGGAAATAAGGCAAGAATAAAAGTTATTACAGTTTGTAGACTTTCAAGTCACAACCCAACCATCTAATCTTCGACTTATACAACAAGCATATACAAGCCCTTGGGCTACAAAATAGTACATAAAGTAATCAGGGGAGTCTTCCACATAGCAACAAAATCATTAACCACCTCAAGTTAACAGACACAGCAACTAAGGTAATGGCTCGATCTGAACTTCTTCTTCCTCAACTAAATCAACAAGCTGGGGATCACCCTCAGCGTCTCCTGAAACAGATATCGAGGTATGAGCAACCACTGTTGCCCAGTGAGGGATATAGTCCCGGGGCGTGCAATGCAACAGATAATACATTTACACAACAATAACACTTTAACAATTTAAGAAACAATGATAACTTAAATAACCACACAATTAAAAGGATACATTTCAACAATCCCCTATACACCAATCTTCACTGGTCTTCAATCACGATCCACGAACCACGAGCACGATCACGATAAGCCGGCATAACCCCAATCACTCCAGTGGGTGTACTCTGGATGTACCCCGAATCCTACGACCCAACATCCCCTGGCAATCTCCGGACCAGGCGAATGAGGGAATAGGGCACGGAGTTTGAATATCCACTGGCAAGCCCTCTGCCGCCCAGCCGATATTCAACACATCCGCCCCGACACTATGGTTGCGCAACCACTATGCAATGCACTCAACGATGGCAAGTTAATAGCAATAATATAAGCATTAACACATATGAGGATCAACAAAGTAGGTTGATCTCGTTGCAATTAGTATAGAAGCAAAGATAGAAGCTAATAAGCAGTTTACAAATGAACTTATACCAAATAAGCATAGAATCATTCCAAAAGCTCCAAATCAATTTAAAATCACATATAAACACTTGAGAAGTCCTGACATGGGTTTAAGAGGGTGAGACAACTTAAATTGCACTTAAACCTCTTTGTTTTTTCGAACTATTTCTCTTCCAAACCAAAGTTAATGATTTCATTTTCAAAGGAAACTCTCCCAACCTTCTAACTAACCCCCAAGGTACCCTCTCAACCCTCGAACTCAATCAAATGCCCGCGTTTACCCCGAAAGCCCCAATTTTCCTCTTTTGGCTTTAAACTACAACTACATTGTCCGGGCTTCAAACAAGGGATATCAAGGCATCTATAGCACCTAGGTAGCCTAAGGATACTAGAATTGAAGCCCGATTCCACCCGGATTCGCATTAACCCCGAAAGCCCCAACTTAAAGTCGACTATTTTCCATATTTAGGCAATTTAAGGGTAATGCAAGTGAACGGGGCTATTTGATTATCTTCACTAGTACCTAAGGCATCATTTAGAAGCATTAATTCAATCCAATTCGAGCAATTACGCAAAACCCTAGAAAAAAACGTCACTATTCACCCTAAAAATCAAACTAACGATTCTAACCGTTTAAATTGCGAAACGACGGTTCAAAAGTGTTCTCTAGCATTCATATAGATAGTATATTAGCATAGATAACAATTACAATGGCATACAATCATATTTTCAACAAATCAATAAATGAGCAATTATCTAAAAATGCAAAAACAAGTCGTGAAATCCCTCACCACTACGCGTAGGAGCACCTAGGGACCTTGCAAACACCCTACACTAGTTGCTCAAGGCTTGGCTTGGCTTGATTTGATGATTTGAAGAAGCAAAAATCCTCCAAAAAGCAAGAGGAGGCTGTCGGGTTTGCTACAGTGCCATTCAGCTTTTATTTTTTTTTGTTGTGTGATATATGAGCTAAGTGTGAGATGTTTTGGTTTTATAAAAGGTGGGGTCTAGTTGGGCATTTAAATGGCTTCTAAAATGTGCGTTGAAAGCTTAGAAACGAGCCTAAGGTGGTAAAATATATGCTAGCTAATTAATTACCTAAGTTAGTTACGTAACACTATTCACTTGACTTCTAAAATTATTTTCTAAACGAGCCCTCCTAACGCCTTAAGCTCAAATGCACATTTTTCCCACTACTTTTACAATTAATATGATTTAATAAAAATGCTAATTAACTAATAGAAAGTAGTTTAAAAACGGAGTGAATAGTAGTCACAAAGTCAGTTAATAAGGCATAGAAGTAAATGCGCAAACAAGGGATGCAACAGTAATTAAATGCATGGCTTAAAACCCGGGCGTCACAGGGGCACCCATGCCGCACGATGGTGTGCGCATGGGGCGCTGATGCCGCACGAAGGTGGCGCGTATGCTGCACGAAGGTACGCGCATGTCGTCCCCATGCCGCACGAAGGTTCGCGCATGGTGCGCCTATGCCTCACGATGGTACGCGTATGGGGCACCCATGCCGCACGATGGGGAGCTAATGCCGCACGATAGGGCGCGCATGTGGCCCGCATACCGCATGAAGGTATGCGTATGTGGCACCCATGCCGCACGAAGGTGCGCACATGCTGCACAAAGGTGCGCACATAGGGCGCCCATTCAGCAATATGGTGCGCACATATGGCCCATATGCCGCACGAAGGTACGCGCATGTGGCTCGCTTATCGCACGATGGTACGAGCAATGTGCGCCCATGCTGTACGAAGGTGCGCACATGGGGCACCCATGCCGCACTATGGTACACGCATGTGGCTCATATGCCGCACGAAGGTGCGTGCATGGGGCGCCCATGCCGCACGATGGAGTGCGTATGTGGCGCGCATGCCGCACGAAGGTACGCGTATGTGGCCCGCTTGCCACACTGATGGTGAGCATATTGGGCGCCTATGCCACACGATGATGCGTGCATGCCGCACAGAGGTGCATGCATGGGGCGCCCATGGCGCACGATAGGGCGCCCATGGCACACGATGGTTCACGCATGGGGCGCACATGTCGCACGATGGTGCACACATGTGTCCTCTACGCAGCACGAAGGTCGGCGTATGAGGGGCCAATGCCACACGAAGGTGCGTGCGTGGGGTCCCCATGCCGCATGATGGTGCGCGCATGTGGCAAACATGCGGCACGAAGGTGCACGCATGGGGCGCCCATGCCGCACGATGGTGTGGGCATCGTGCGCGCATGCCGCACAATGGTGCGCGCATGTGGCCCGCATGCGGCACGAAGGTGCGTGCATGGGGCACCCGTGCCGCACCTTCGTGCGCGCATGGGCGCCCCATGCGCGCACCTTCATGTGGCATGCCCGCACCTTCGTGTGGCATTCGTGGACGACGTGGGGCGAACCCTTAAGCACGTCCCGTGTTCCACGCTACTCACTCCAACAAGTGTGGTGCACGTGGCCCGTAGGGTGTCGCTCGATCTCTCAGATGCGAAACACCATGACGGTATAGGATCCAAGGCTTGCTCTGCGGGCTGATCCGGATCGGAAGATATTGTCAGGTGGGGAGTTTGGCTGGGGTGGCATATCTTTTAAAAGATAACGCAGGTGTCCTAAGATGAGCTCAGCGAGAATAGAAATCTCTTGTGGAACAAAAAGGTAAAAGCTTGTTTGATTCTGATTTCTAGTACGAATATGAACCGTGAAAGCGTGGCCTAACGATTCTTTAGACCTTCGAAATTTGAAGCGATGATGCTTTTTGATCCTTCAATGTCGGCTCATCCTATCATTGTGAAGCAGAATTCACCAAGTGTTGGATTGTTCACCTACCAATGGGGAATGTGAGCTGGGTTTAGACCGTCATGAGACATGTTAGTTTTACCCTACTGATGACAGTGTCGCAATAGTAATTCAACCTAGTACGAGTGGAACCGTTGATTCGCGCAATTAGTCATCGCGCTTGGTTGAAAAGCCAGTGGCGCGAAGCTACCGTGCGTTGGATTATGACTGAACGCCTCTAAGTCAGAATCCGGGTTAGAAGGGATGCGCTCGCCCGCCGCCCGTTCACTGACCCACCGTAGGGGCCTCCGGTCCCCAAGGGCACGTGTCGTTGGCCAAGCCGTCACGACGGAAGCATCGCGTCAACCGCCTTGAAGTACAATTCCCATCGAGCGACAGGCAGAATCCTTTGCAGACGACTTAAATACGCGACGGGGTATTGTAAGTGGCAGAGTGGCTGTCACACCCCCAACCCGACCTATAGAGGTTAGACTAGCGTGTGATCTAATCATTCACGTTCTTTTACGACTATAACCGGTTGACGAAGGTTAAGCTTATCCGTTAGACTAGAACTCCAAATTTTTTTCGAAAAACTGACAACATGACGGCGGTAATTAGACTCTTTAGTTTGACCTAATTTTCTAAACGTCTAAAAACTTTCAATCTCATATTCGATTCCAAATAAGATTACTATCTAACACCAATCGATATGTCTACTAGTTATCTCGAAAGTCTCGTTTGATTAACAAACTTGGCATGATAACTATGTCCCGTTTATTTGTTAATTCCTGTTACACAAGTACATGTTGATCTTTAGCATACTATTAAGCACCTAGAGAAATTAGATAGAGTTGCATCATTTGATTCTTCACTAAGTGATTGAGTTGCCTGCGATAGTTACTAAATCAAATAGTGAAAGCAACCCACAAGATAGAGTGTTCATCTAGTCATAATCAGTACAAGCCAAAATTAGACCCCAAATTACATCGGGGGTCATTTACAACAACAGCAAACAACATAAGAAATAGACTTCAAGACAAAACACATCGTTCACAAAAGAGCCACAGTCAAGCAAGGCACGTAAGGCAGGCAATTATTCCAAGGAATCATCAACAAGCACGTTATCCTCGGGTACCTGTTCCTGATCTTCTTCACCTGTGATGATAAAAGAATGTGAGTCCTTATGAACTCAGCGAGGGGAAACGAGAAATACGTTTTGAAACTCTTTTCCGGTTTAACTTATGAAAAACCCCTTTTTGAAAGCATGGCATATAACACAAGTAAGTTTATAACATAATATAAATGTAAATGAACACATTTACCCGTCTTTTCTTCCCGATGTCCTCTAGGAACCAAGTGACAGTACTTAAACACATAGCGAAAAGGATACGGTAAGCTTTTGCTCTCAATTCATTTCTGATAACGGTTGTTGCGGCCATCTTCAATCATCCACTTATCACTCCAACGGGTGTACTCTGGATAGTACACCAAACCTATGACCCAACTCTCCGAGGAAGTCTAGCCCCCAAACAAGATAGGTAATTGGACCATGATAGTCACGGGATCACCGGTAAGCCCGATGGCGCCCGGCGTGCGTGAAACGCTACCATGCCAGAATGAAAGGTTGCAACCTCGTATGCAATGCACAATTATAACATTTAACATATCACATTACGAGGATAACAAAGTAGGTTGCCTCCGAGCAATTATAAGATCACATATTGCCAAGTAAACGAATGAGGCATGCTTGACATAAAATTTCACTTTGTAGAACACATAGAGTTATATGAACATTAAATGGGCAGCCATGTAACACTTATAAATCAAGCCATATAACTCATTTCGGGGTTCACGTATCAAGTATTAACATTACACAAGCATGCAACGACATTTATACGAGACCGGGTACAAGAAAAGTTTATCTATCAACATGTAATCATTGGAAATCACATTTAGAGCTATAAGGACATTTACGGTCAGCCTATTAATCACATAATTTAATACATTTAACCACAAAATCATTTCTTAGCAAATAGTCATAAGCGTTAGGACCTCAATTCCGTGCTTAAACATGCGATTAAGCAAACCATTCATCAATTAATAATTCCAAGCCATACATCAATCAAATTAAACAATCTCAACCAACCACAACAGTCCACACAACATCAAAGTGTTACAATTCCAAGCATTCAATGCCTCAAGTAAGATCTCAACATGATTCTAAGCATATCACTAAACAAAACCCTCACTGCAATGGTCTGTCTTCCCACATTAGATTAGACAAGCAAAAAATCTCCAATTTCAGTGAACAAAATTTCAAATTAAATCTTAATGAGTGGTTTAATTCTAGGAACAAACCTTGCATCATTTTGAGTTCGGACTTAGGAGTTATGGCCAAAACCGTGAGACTACGCAAAACTGTCCAGTTTTAGACATATTACGATGTTTGCCAATTTTGAGGGTTTTAGAGTCAGATTTAGCTTTGGCCTATTTCTGACAAAAATGTCCAGAACTGCAAAATCTAGCAACCTACCAATTTTCATGTAGTTTTGACATCATTTTCTAGGCTAAAATTGTTTCGTTCTACAAGGTCATAAGGCTGCCAGATCCTACTTCATATTTCCAATTTTTCCAGATTTAGATACCTTTCGATATTTGGTCATTTTGAAGGCCTTAGAATCAAAATTGGCCGTGGCCTATTTCTATGAAAAATGTTCAGAACTGACAAAAATAGTGGGCTACCAATTTTTAAGTATTTTTATCAAGGTTTACTAAGACAAATGCTCTTCGTACTACAAGATCATAAAACTGCCAGCAAAACATTTTTACCTATTTTCAAGTTCTAGCCATTATCATGCCATGCATGAGAAGATAAGCTCATATACACACATATACAATAATTACAGAGGTAAAGCTAGACATATGAAAGCATGCATGTGAGTTTTGAAAGCTTTTAAAAGAGTTTAACCCTCACCTTAGCAAGTTAATAGATGGAGATGCACAAATGTTCTTGAAGATGCACAAATGGGTCTTATTTCCTTGCTTGGCCGAGAGATAGCTTGTGGTTCTTTAATTCCTAGCTTAGTAATCATATTCTTAGTGTGTGCATGTGATTAGAACAAAAGAAATGAAACAAAACTTATCAAAACATACCTAAGGCCGAGAATGATGAACTTTGTGAGCTTGCATGCATTTTTTCTTGCTTTGTTTGCTATGGTCGAGTTTCTTAGAGTCCTTGAGAGCCTAGGTGAGCCTTAGAATGTGAGCTTGAGCTATGGAGATTCATGAAGCAGCCATGGCCGAGAGAGAAAGAGGAGATGAGAGCTTGAGAGAAAGTTTGAGAAAGAAATGAAATGTTGGTGTGTGTGTGTCGGCCCTATGCTTACAAAAATCTGATTTGGTATCATCTTTTGAGCATTTTGAATTGTGAGGAGACATAAGGTGAGAAGGCCGAGACAAGCATGCTTTGGTAGGGTGTTTAGGAGTTTTTTATGCATTGTTTTATGTGTTGGTGTCATAGAATGTCTAGTTTAAAAAAATGCTGTTCAATTCTTGTTCAAATGATGAAGGCATGGCCGGCCATGTGGGCTTTAAAAATCTGAATTCTTTGTTTTGTTTTAAGATTTATTTATTGTAGGTGCATGGGTTTTGCCAAAAGAAATAGGAATAAAGAATAACAATAATGAATGTTTAGTATTTAGTGAAATTTTGTCTTCTAGTGAGTTGATTTAGGATTAAAATAGTAGTTAGTGGTGGTTGTAGGATTATTCTATAGTCTAGTGTTTCGTGTAGGATGCTTTATTGATTAGCGTGCATGCACACTTTCCTAGGTCTAAGGCACGCACTACGAGGTTAAGGCACGAACTACGGGATAAATGCACATATTCCAAGTAAATGCACGCAACCCTAAATGAATGCACGTAAATCAATGCAAGGCACATAAATTAAGACATGACTCTTAAACCTAGGGTAAGGCACGTAGTTCAAGGTTAAGGCACATGAAACAAGGACCGCATGCAAATCGAGGTCGGGCCTCACATCCTCCCCTCCTTAAAGGAATTTCATCTCGAAATTCAATATTACCTTCGAAATAATGTCGGATACTATTGATCCATCTGGTCTCGCCTTTCCCATGTTGCTTCTTCAACTCCATGGTAATCCCACAACACTTTCACCATCGGTATCGACTTGTTGCGCAACTCCCGATCTTGTTCGTCTAGAATCCGAATAGGCTTTTCTTCATAAGACAAGTTCTCCCGAAGCTGCAACGGCTCTGGCTCCAAGACGTGTAATAGGTTAAGGTGATACTTTCGTAGCATTGAAACGTGGAAGACGTCATGAAGATTGGAGAGGTTTTGGGGTAGTTCCAGGTGATACGCCAATTTGCCAACCTTTTCAACTATCTCAAATGGTCCCACAAACCTCGAGCTCAATTTTCTACCGTTACCATGTTTAATCAGTCCTCTCCGAGGTGATAATTTCAAGAACACCTTGTTGCCGACCTTAAATTCCAAATTCTGTCTCCGTCGGTCTGCATAACTTTTCTACCTACTTTGGGCGATAAGCATTCGTTTCCTAATGAGGTGGACATTTTCAACTGTCTTCATAAGTTATGGTAGAAGGGTTGGGTCAAAAGTCTTCGTCTCACCTACTTTATCCCAGTAAATTAGGGATCGACACTTACGTCCATACAATGCCTCAAATGGGGCCATCCTGATAGTGGCCTGATAGCTGTTATTATAAGTGAACTCCGCTAGAGGCAGATATTTCTCCCAACCTTTTCCGAAGTCTATAACACACGCCCTCAGCATATCCTCCAAAATCTGAATAGTTCTCTCAGATTGTCCATCAGTCTGAGGGTGGTAAGCTGTACTAAAACTCAACTTCGTCCCCAATGCTTCTTGTAATCTCTTCCAAAATGGGGAAGTAAAACAAGGATCCCTATCCTACACAATACTTACAGGCATCCCATGTAGCCTTACAATGTCTGCTACATATATATCTCCCAGTTTCTCAGGACTATCCTCCTTGCTCATCGGTAAGAAGTGTGCTAACTTAGTCAATCTATCCACTATGACCCAAATGCCATCATGACCCTTTTGTGACCTAGGCAGGTCCATAATAAAGTCCATAGTTATAAGTTCCCATTTCCATCGGGGAATTTTCATGGCTAAAGTAAACCTGCCGGTCATTGATATTCTGCTTTGACCCTCTGGCAAGTCAAACACCTTGCCACAAACTCTGCAATCTCTTCTTCATGTTATTCCACCAATAGTGTTGCTTCAACTCCCGGTACATCTTTGTTCTGCTGGGTTGAATAGTGTATCTTGAGTTATGGGCTTCTTCAAGAATCTTATTTTTCAACTCAGGGTCATTAGGGACACAAATTCGACTCCTGAACCTCCAAATACTATCATCATGAAACTTGAAATATCTGTTGCCTTCCTTAATCTTCTGAAACTCCTGATCTTTTTGTTGAGCCTCTCGTATCTCAGACAACAAGGTCGACTGAACTTGTGTAGTGGCAAAAAGTAACCCTTTTTTAGTCAATTGTGGTTTCCACATTAATGATTCTTCTAACAACTCCCGTACCTTCACTTCCAATTTTGCCATGCTCGCCTTCCGACATAAGGCATCCGCTACCACATTCGCTTTACCGAGCATGCCGCAAGATGGTGCGCGCATAGGGTACCCATGCCGCACGATGGGGAGCCCATGCCGCACGATGGTACTCGTATGCCGCATAATGTTGCGCGCATGCCGCACGAAGGCGCGCGCATGGGGCGCCCATGCCGCGCGATGGTGCGTGCATGGGGAGCCCATGCTGCAATATGGTTTGCTCATAGGGCGCCCATGCCGCATGAAGGTGAGCGCATGTGGCCCGCATACCGCACGATGGTACGCGGATGGGGCGCCCATGGGGAGCCTATGGCGCATGATGCTGCACACATGTCATATGAAGGTGTGCGCATGGGGTGCCCATGCCGCACGATGGTGCGTATATCGGGTGCGAATGACACACGATGATGCATGTATGTGGTACACGCATGTCTTACGAAGGTGTGCGCATGGGGCGCCCATGCCGCACGATGGTGCGCGTATCGGTCGTGCATGACACACGATGATGCATGTATGTGGCCCGCATACCGCACGAAGGTACGCGCATGGGGTGCCCATGCTACACGAAGGTGCGCGCATGGGGCGCCTATGTAGCATGAAGTTGCGGGCATGGGGCGCCCATGTCGCATGATGGTGCGTGCATCGGCCGCGCATGCCGCACGAAGGTGCGCACATCTGGTGCCCATGCAGTACGATGGTGTATGTATCGGGCGCGTATGCCACACGATGGTGAGCGAATGTGGCCCGCATGAGGCACGAAAGTGCGCGCATGGGGTGCCCATGCCTCACGATGGTGTGGGAATCGTGCCGCATGCTGCACAATGGTGCGCGCATGTGTCCCGCATGCCACACAAAGGTGCGCGCATGGGGTGCTCGTGCCTCACCTTCGTGCGCGCAAGTGGCGCGCACGGGGCTCTCAGGGGGCGCTGTTGAGACACTGTTGGCGCATGGCTGGGGAATTGTTGGGGCACTATAGGGCCTTATAGGGGTACGCTTAGGGGACGATGGGGGATGTTGGGGGACGGCTTTGGCACTGCTACGGGACGTTGGGCACGACGGGAAATGTTAAGCATTCGGGGGTAATGGGTATGCATAATGTATTATGACACAAATGTGGACATTGATGTCTTTTTACAAGTGGTTTCTGAATCTATGAAGTAGTCTTAACATTTCTTTGTCCGATAAACAGTTCGTCACATTTTTTAGGTGAATTAGATTAACCGGGTTCCCAATCTATCCAAAAAAAATTTTAACGCCAAATATCATGTAAACAAATTAATTTATGAATTAATATAAATTTTTTAGATTTTTCTAGTATTTTTTCTGATTTTCCCTATTTTTTGTAATTTTTAAATATTAATAATTAATTTTTTGAATTTTTTTTTGAATATCATTTAACAAATTAATGTATGAATTAATATAATTTTTTCTGAATTTTCTACTATTTTTTCTGATTTTTTTCTATTTTTTGCAATTATTAAATATTAAAAAATATTTTTTCAAAAAAAAATCTTGAAGCATTTTGATATCATATGCTATCAATAAGGAGCAAGTTGGGTATGAAAATCATGCCACATGGGGCTATTTATAGTGTAAAACACCCATTATGAATCTCTGGCAAAATGTACGTTACTACTGTCACTTGGGTTTTTGCATCTAAATGTACTATAGGGGGGCATGTGGTGTCAAGCCCCCCGGTCGAGGTCTATATGGGGGGACGTTGTGGGCACTTCATGGCATATTGTGGGCTATATCGTGGGCTATATCATGGGCTCTATTGTGGGCAGGAATGCCTGCCGAGTGAATCATGCCGAGGTATTGCATTGCATACCCATGCGTTCGGTCAGTGCCACCCCCGCTCGTGTCTCCCGGCATGTCCCTCGGCGCGGCACTGGGATGGCTAATGAGGAACGCGGTGGCTTCCCTAGCCCCTTATTATCCATCTTGGTGCCGCAACACCGTCGACGTCATTGGGATGGCTAATTAGGGGGCGAGTGGTTGCCCAAGCACAAAATTAGCCATCTCCGTGCCGCTAGCTAGGTACACGTTAGGGGATATTCCCATCCCCCGACGTGTCGTTGGGCCTGCGCGATGCACGAATCGCCTAGCACACGAAGCCATGGCCATTCCCGAGTGAATGCATGCGGCCATGGTCGAGTGTCGTGGCAATCAAAGCACAACGTGGGCTTGGATGGACAGTGGGTGCAAGCGTGATGCACGAATCGCCTAGCACACATGGCATTGGCCTTCGTTAAGCAACGATGCGAGCGTTGCGATAAGACGATTGCTAATGCTTCAATGTCGTGGCATTCCAAGCACCAAGCGGCCTTGAAGCCGTCCCCCGGTGGGTTCTGACGTGCCTGTATGATGCGAAAATCGCCTAGCACACAACGCCATGGTCCTCGCTAAGTCGTAATGCGATAGACGTGGTCTAGTGTTGTGGCGATCCAAGTACCTCGTGGGCAGGAAGGTAGTTTGTTTGTCCCTTTCCGTGCATACTGGTGCATACAAGGGGACAGTAGGGGCATGTGCGATGCATGAATCGCCTAGCACACGGCCTTCGCTTTCGTTATGTGATGACATGAGCGTTGCGATGAGACGATGGCTAGAGCTTCAATGTCGTGGCTATCCAAGCACCGTGCTAGCTCGAAGCCATCCGACGGTGTGTTCTTATAGGCCTGCACGATGCATGAATCGCCTAGCACATGACGCCATGGTCCTCGCTGAGTCATAATGCGACGGACGTGGTCTTGTGTTGTGGCGATCCAAGCACCGCGTAGGTAGGAAGGTAGTTTGCTTGTCCCGTTCCATGCATACGTTTGCATACAGGGGGATGGTAGGGGCATGCGCGATGTGCGAATCACCTACCACATGGCCTTGGCTTTTGTTAAGTGACGACGCGAGCGTTGCGATGAGATGATGGCTAGAGTTTCAATGTCGTGGCGATCCAAGCACTGTCCTCCATGGAAGTTGTCCGACGGTGTATTCCTATAGGCCTACGCGATGTGCGAATCGCCTAGGACACGAAGCCATGGTCCTCGCTAAGTTGTAATGGAACGGACGTGGTCTAGTGTCGTGGCGATCCATGCACCGCGAGGGCTCGAAGTCCGCTTTCGCTTGGTGCCTCAAGTGCATGCACTCAGTGCGTGGTCGGGCACCACAAAGTGGGCTCCTAAGCTTGCGACGTGCGGCCTGGTCATGCACCTTGTGTCGTTCCCGTCCATTGTCCCTAGTCCCTTGTCCCTCAGAAATTCTTCGTGCCTAGCGGTGTGTTCTCGGGCAATCTCGTCGGTTCCTTCAGCTTGAAGGGCTTCGTTTACCTAGACGGTTGAACGGTTACCAGCTTGGTGGTCTGGGAACAGCGAATGTGATAGCGCATGAGTGGTGGTCGGCTTGTGTTGGTCGGTTGGATGCCTGCTTGAGTAGCGACGTCCGCCCCTGCTTCCCTCTTCATTCGTGGGCCGAGTGCTT
>CM075768.1:37227965-37235465 GCA_037974665.1 Ehretia macrophylla
TGTGTCTCCAAGTACCAAAGTAAGTCATAAGTTGTAATGCAAGTATCAACGCACAAATGCCCAAGTGTTGCCAAGTGCTCTGCGACCAAGTCTGAATAACATTAGCCCAAGTTAATTTTCCATGCTCGCTGCGTGCATAAGTGCCGCCGCAAGTGGTGTAGGGTTTCGAGGCAACGATGACGCCCAATTATACCCATGTGCTATGCCCAAGGATGCCCAAGTGCTATACCCAAGTGCTATGCCCAATGATGCCCAAGTGTTGACGTCATAGGTTTTAAGTGTAGACGCGCGAATGCCCAATGTGCTATACCCAAGTGCTATGTGCAATGCCCAATGATGCCCAAATGCTATGTGCTATGCCCATTAATGCCCAAGTGCTATGTGAACCCAAGTTCTATGCCCAAGTGCTATGTGAACCCAAGTGCTATGCCTAATGATGCCTAACTGCTATGTGCTATGCCCAAGTGCTAACGGGCCCACTGCCGGTCGACCCCGCATATCGTCTCTAGTGCTTAAGTGTTAGACAACTTATGCTTGCTTCGTAAGAGATGGCAAAAAATTTGAATCCAACCTTGTGTGCTATCGGCCCGCCGAGGTGCCTAACGTTCTTCCCTTAGCTTTAACGGTGACTGAGGTTATGTTGCCCCTATCTTCGGTATGGCTGGGCACGTTGATGAACATTTGCGGCATGGCTGCCCACAATGTTGCACGAAGGCGCATGATTGGGCCTTGAATAGGGCACATACTTGGGGCCTCGGATGAGCTACAACTTGGCATGCAGTTGGCGCACGACTTGGCAAGGTTGTTGCGCAGTGGGATCGCACATCGGGCACGATAGGGCAAACACTTGGGCGACGATGCCGCACGATGGTGGGCGCATTCTGCATGAAGGTGCACGTGTGGGGCCCCCATGTCACAAGAAGGTGCGCGTATGGAGCGCGTGTGCCGCACGATGGTGCGCCCATGCCGCACTATTGTGTGCACATACCACATGATGGTGCGCGCATGTGGCCCGCATGGCGCATGAAGGTGGGCATATGGGGCGCCCATGCCGTACGATAGTCCTCACGTGGGCCGCGCATGCTGCAATATGGTGCGCACATGTGGCCCACATACTGCATGAAGTTGCGCGCATTGGGGCCCATGCCGTACGATGGTATGCGCATGGGGAGCCCATGTCGCACTATGATGTGTGCATGGGGCGCCGATACCGCACGATAGAGCACGCATACTGGACGAATGAAGGTACACGCATAAGGTACCCATCTCGCACAAAGGTGTGCACATGAGGCGCCCATGCCGCAATATGGTACTCGCATGTGGCCTACATGCCGCACGATGGTGAGCGCATGGGGCCCCCATGCCGCACGAAGGTACACTCATGGGGCACCTATGCCGTATGATGGTGCGCGTATGGGGCGTCCTTGCCGCACGATGGTGCGTGCATACCGCACGAAGGTTGTGCATAGGCGCCCATGCCGCACAATGGGACGCCCATGTCGCACGTTGGTGCGCACATTGGGTGCTTATGCTGCATGATGGTACACGCATGTGGCTCGCAAGCCGTACGAAGGTACGTGCATAGGGCACCTATGCCGCACATGTGGCGCCCATGCCGCACGATGGTGCACGCATGTGGCACTCATGCCTCACGATAGTGAACGCATCAGGCGCTCATGCCGCATGAAGGTGCGCGCATGGGGCGGCCATACAACACGATGGTACGCACATGGGGCGCGCATGCCGCATAATGGTGCGCGTTTGTTACCCACATGCGGCACATTGGTACTTGCATGGGGCACCCATACCGCACGATGGTGTAGGCATCGTGCGCACATGCTACATAATGGTGCACGCATTGGGCACCCATGCCGCACGATGGTGCGCGCAAGTGGCGCACGTGGGGCACTAAGGGGCGTTGTTAGGGCACGGCTGGGGCACTGTTGGGGCACGGCTGAGGCACTATGGGGGTACACTTGGGGGAAGATAGGGGATGTTGGGGGACGGCTTTGGCACTACTAGGGGACATTGGGCACGACGGACAATGTTAAGCATTCAGGGTTATTGGGCATGCGGAATGTATTACGACACAAATGTGGACATTGATGTCCTTTAATAATTGGTTTCTGAATCTATGTAGTCTTAACCTTTCACTTGTCCAACAAATAGCTCATCACCTTTGTGAGGCGAATTAGATTAATCGGGTTCCCAATCCAACCAAAAAAAATTTTAACGCCAAATATCATGTAAACAATTTATTTATGAATTAATATAAATTTTCTAGATTTTTCTAGTATTTTTTCTGATTTTTCCCTATTTTTCATAATTTTTAAATATTAAAAATTAATTTTCCAAAATTTTTTTTGAATATCATTTACCAAATTAATGTATGAATTAATATAAATTTTTTCTGAATTTTCCACTATTTTTCCTAGTTTTCGCAATTATTAAATATTAAAAAATATTTTTTTGAAAAAAATAATCTTGAAGCATTTGGATATCATATGCTATCAATAAGGAGCAAGTTGGGTGTGAAGATCATGCCACATTGGGCCATTTATAGTGTAAAATACCCATAATGAATCTCAGGCAAAATGTACGTTACTGTTGTCACTTGGGTTTTTGCATCTAAATGTACTATAGGGGGGCATGTGGTGTCAAGGCCCCTGCTCGAGGTCCATGTAGGGGGACTTTATGGGCACTTCGTGGCACATTGTGGGCAATATCGTGGGCTATATCATGGGCTATACTGTGGGCGGGAATGCCTACCGAGTAAATCATGCCGAGGTATTGCATTGCATACCCGTGTGTTAGGGTCGTGCCACCCCCGCACCGCGTCCCTCGGCATGTCCCTTGGTGTGGCACCAGGATGGCCAATGAGGAACACGATGGCTTCCCTCGCCCCTCATTATCCATCTTGGTGCCACAATACCGTTGACGTCATTGGGTGGCTAATGAGGGGACGAGTGGTTGCCCTAGCACAAAATAAGCCATCCCCGTTCCGCCGACTAGGTACATGTTGGGGGACATTCCTTTCCCCGGACGTGTCGTTGGGTCTGTGGGATGTGCGAGTCGCCTAGCACAGGAAGGCATGGGCGGTGCCGAGTGGATGCGCGCGGCCATGGCCTATTGTCGTGGCGATCCAAGCACCGTGTGGGCTTGGGTGGCTCTTGGGGGATGGTGGGGGCAAGCGTGATGCGCGAAGCAGCTAGCACACTTGGCATTCGCTTTCGTTAAGCAACGACGCGATCGTTGCGATGAAACGATTATTGATGCTTCAATGTCGTGGCGATCCAAGCACTATGCGGCCTTGAAGCCGTCCCCTGGTGTGTTCGCACGGGCCTGTGCGATGCGCAAATTGCCTAGCACATGACGCCATGGTCCTCGCTAAGTCGTAATGCGACGAACGTGGTCTAGTGTCATGGAAATCCAAGCACCGCGTGGGTAGGAAGGTAGTTTGCTTGTCCCGTTCTGTGCATACGGGTGCATACGGGGGGTCGGTAGGGGCATGTGCGAATCGCCTAGCACACGACGCCATGGTCCTCGTTGAGTTGTAATGCGACGGACATGGTCTAGTGTCATGGCGATCCAAGCACCGCGTGGGTACGATGGTGCCTGCAAGTGGCGCGCTCAGGGCTCTCAAAGGGCGCTGTTGGGGAACTGTTGAGGCACAGCTGGGGTACTGTTGGGGCACAACTGGGGCACGGCTGGGGGACTATAAGGGTACGCTTGGGGGATGATGGGAGATGTTGGGGGACGACTTTGGCACTACTATGGGACATTGGGCACGATGGGCAATGTTAAGAATTCGGGGGTAATGGGCATACAAAATGTATTATGACACAAATATGGACATTGATGTTCTTTTACAAGTGGTTTCCAAATATATGAAGTAGTCTTAACCTTTCTCTTGTCTCACAAACAGTTCGTTACATTTATGAGGTGAATTGGATTAATCGGGTTCCCAATCTATCTAAAAAAAATTTGAACGCCAAATATCATGTAAAAAAATTAATTTATGAATTAATATAAAATTTCCAAATTTTTTTAGTATTTTTTCTGATTTTTCCCTGTTTTACATAATTTTTAAATATTAAAAATTAATTTTCCAATTTTTTTTTGAATATCATTTAACAAATTAATGTATGAATTAATATAAATTTTTCTGAATTTTCTACTATTTTTTCTAATTTTTTCCTATTTTCGCAATTATTAAATATTAAAAAATAATTTTTTGAAAAAAAAAATTGAAGCATTTGGATATCATATGCTATCAATAAGGAACAAGTTGGGTACGAAGATAATGCCACATGAGGCCATTTATAGTGAAAAACACCCATTATGAATATCTAGCAAAATGTACGTTACTGCTGTCACTTGGGTTTTTGCATCTAAATGTACTATAGGGAGGCATGTGGTGTCACGCCCCTTGGTCAAGGTCCATTTAGGGGGACGTTGTGGGCACTTCGTGGCACATTGTGGGCTATATCGTGGGTGGGAATGCCTACTGGGTGAATCACGCTGAGGTATTGTATTGCATACCCGTGCATTGGGGCCATGCCACCCCCGCATCGCGTCCCCCGATATGTCCCTCAGCACGGCACCAGGATGGCTAATGAGGAAAGCGGTGGCTTGCCTAGCCTCTCATTATCCATCTTGGTGCCGCAAAACCGTTGACGTCATTGTGGTGGCTAATAAGGGGGCGAGTGGTTGCCCAAGCACAAAATTAGCCATCCCGTGCTACCAGCTAGGCACACGTTGGGGGATATTCCCGTCCCCTGACATGTCGTTGGGCCTGCGCAATGTGCGAATTGCCTAGCACACGAAGCTATGGGCGTTTCCGAGTGGATACGCGCGACCATAGTACAATGTTGTGGCGATCCAAGCACTGCGTAGGCTTGGGTGGCTTTTAAGGGGACGGTAGGGGCAAGCGTGATGCGCGAATCGCCTAGCACACGTGGCATTGGCTTTCGTTAAGCAACGACGCGAGCGTTGCGATGAGACGATTGCTGATGCTTCAATGTCGTGGCGAACCAAGCACCATGCGGCCTTGAAGCTGTCCCCCAGTGGGTTCTGACGTGCCTATGCGATGCGCGAATCGCCTAGCACACGACGCCATGGTCCTCACTGAGTCGTAATACGACGGATGTGGTCTTGTGTCGTGGCGATCCAAGCACCGTGTGTGCAGGAAGGTAGTTTACTTGTCCCGTTCTGTGCATATGGGTGCATACAGGGGTTTGGTAGGGGCATGCACGATGCACAAATCACCTAGCACACTGCCTTCGCTTTTGTTAAATGACGACGCGAGTGTTACGATGAGACAATGGCTAGAGCTTCAATGTCATGGCGATCCAAGCACCGTGTTGCCTAGAAGCTGTCTGACGGTGTGTTCCTATAGGCCTACGCGATATGCGAATCGCCTAGCACACGACGCCATGGTCCTCGTTAGTCATAATGCGACAGATGTGGTCTAGTGTCGCAGCGATCCAAGCACCGCGGGGGCTCGAAGTCCGCTTTCGGTTGGTACCTCAAGTGCGTGCACTCGGTGCTTAGTCGGGCACCACGAAGTAAGCTCCTAAGCTTGCGACGTATGGCCTGGTCATGCACCTCGTGTCGTTCCTATCTTTTGTCCCTTGTCCCTCAGAAATTCTTCGTGCCTAGCGGTGCGTTCTCGGGCCATCTCGCCAGTTTCGTTTTCTTGAAGGGCTTCATTTGCCTAGACGGTGGGGTGGTTACTGGCATGGTGGTTTGGGCATAGCGAATGTGATAGCGCGTGAGTGGTGGTCGGCTTGTATAGGTTGGTTGGATCCCTGCTTTAGCAGCGACGTCTGCCCTTGCTTGCCTCTTTATTCGCGGGTCGATTGCTTACGTTGCCTCGGTTGATTGGTCGGTTTCCTGTGTTTTTACCTACAAACAAGGCAGTCTAAAATCACATCGTCCATTTTCTGTCTTGCGTCTGCCTCCGTGGACGACGTGGGGCGAACCCCTAAGCACGTCCCCATGTTCCACGATGCTTACTCCAACAAGTGCATCACACGTGGCCCATAAGGCGTCGCTCGATCTCTCGGATGCAGTACACCATGATGGTATGGGGTCCTTTGCCTCTCTTTGTCCAAAATCAGCATTCGTCACTAATTGCGTACGACGGTCGTGCGCTCATCTCGAGCCGTCGAACTTTAGGGGACGACGTGCCTTGTGTGACGCCGGCGTTGGTAAGGAATGCTACCTGGTTGATCTTGCCAGTAGTCATATGCTTGTCTCAAAGATTAAGCCATGCATGTATAAGTATCAACTAATTCAGACTGTGAAACTGCGAATTGCTCATTAAATCAGTTATAGTTTGTTTGATGGTATCTACTACTCAGATAACCGTAGTAATTCTAGAGCTAATACGTGCATCAAACCCCGACTTCTGGAAGGGATGCATTTATTAGATAAAAGGTCGACGCGGGCTCTGCCCGTTGCTGCGATGATTCATGATAACTCGATGGATTGCACGACCCTTGTGTCGGCGACGCATCATTCAAATTTCTACCCTATCAACTTTCGATGATAGGATAGTGGCCTACCATGGTGGTGGCGGGTGACGGTGAATTAGGGTTCGATTCTGAAGAGGGAGCCTAAGAAACAGCTACCACATCCAAGGAAGGCAGCAAGCGCGTAAATTACCCAATCCTCACACGGGGAGGTAGTGACAATAAATAATAATACCGGGCTCAAAGAGTCTGGTAATTGGAACGAGTACAATCTAAATCCCTATCCATTGGAGGGCAAGTCTAGTGCCAGCAGCCGCGGTAATTCCAGCTCCAATAGTGTATATGTAAGTTGTTGCAGTTAAAAAGCTCGTAGTTGGACTTTGGGATGGGTCAGCCGGTCTACCTCAGGTGTGCACCGGTCGTCTCGTCCTTTCTGCCAGCGATGTACTCCTGGCCTTAACTGGCCGGGTCGTGCCTCCGCCGATGTTACTTTGAAGAAATTAGGTTCTCAAAGCAAGCCTACGTTCTGTATACATTAGAATGGGATAACATAATAGGATTTCGATCCTATTGAGTTGGCTTTCGAGATCGGAATAATGATTAACAAGGACAGTCGGGGGCATTCGTATTTCATAGTCGGAGGTGAAATTCTTGGATTTATGAAAGACGAACAATTGCTAAAGCATTTGCCGAGGATGTTTTTATTAATCAAGGACGAAAGTGAGGGGCTCGAAGATGATAAGATACCATCCTAGTCTCAACCATAAACGATGCCGACCAGGGATCGGCGGATGTTGCTTTTAGGACTCCGCCGGCACCTTACGAGAAATCAATGTTTTTGGGTTCCGGGGGGAGTATGTTCGCAAGACTGAAAGATAAAGGAATTGATGGAAGGGCACCACCAGGACTGGAGCCTGCAGCTCAATTTGTCTAAACACGGGGAAACTTACCAGGTCCAGACATAGTAAGGATTGACAGACTGAGAGCTATTTCTTGATTCTATGGGTGGTAGTGCATGGTCATT
>CM075768.1:37240465-37247965 GCA_037974665.1 Ehretia macrophylla
GATTGACGGCAACGTTAGGGAGTCTGGAGACGTCGGTGGGGGCTTCGGGAAGAGTTATTTTTACTGTTTAACAGCCTATCCACCGTGGAAACGGCTCAATCGAAGGTAGGGTCCAGCGGCTGGAAGAGTACCGCGTATCGCGTGGTATCTGGTGCACCCCCGGCGGCCCTTGAAAATTCGAAGGACCGAGTGCTGTCCACGCACAGTCGTACTCATAACCGCATTAGGTCTCCAAGGTGAACAGCCTCTGGTCGATGGAACAATATAGGCAAGGAAAGTCGGCAAAATGGATCCGTCACTTCGGGAAAAAGATTGGTTCTGAGGGCTGAGCACGGGGCTCCCAGTCTCGAACCCAACGGCTGTCGTCGGACTGCTCGAGCTGCTCCGGCAGTGAGAGTGGGTCGCCGCGTGCCAGTTGGGGGACGGACTAGGAACGACTTCCTCGGGGGCCTTCCCCGGGCGTTGAACAGCCAGCTCAGAACTGGTATGGACAAGGGGAATCTGACTATTTCATTAAAACAAAGCATTGTGATGGTCCCTGTGGATGCTCACGCAATGTGATTTCTGCCCAGTGCTCTAAATGTCAAAGTGAAGAAACTCAACCAAGCGTGGGTAAATAGCGGGAGTAACTATGACTCTCTTAAGGTAGCCAAATGCGTCGTCATCTAATTAGTGATACGCTTGAATGGATTAACGAGATTCCCACTGTCTTTGTCTACTATCCAGTGAAACCACAGCCAAAGGAACGGGCTTGGTAGAAACAGCGGGGAAAGAAGACCCTGTTGAGCTTGACTCTAGTCCGACTTTGGGAAATGACTTGAGAGGTGTAGGATAAGTGGGAGCTAAAAGGCGAAAGTGAAATACCACTACTTTTAACGTTATTTTACTTATTCCGTGAAATGGAGACGGGGCACTGTTCCTCTTTTTGGACCCAAGACTCTCTCTGCGGACCAATCCAGGCGGAAGACATTGTGAGGTGGGGAGTTTGGCTTGGCCGGCACATTTTTTAAAAGATAACGCAGGTGTTCTAAGATGAGCTCAATGAAAACAAAAATCTCATGTGGAACAGAAGGGTAAAAGCTCGTTTGATTCTGATTTCTAGTACGAATACGAACCATCAAAGCGTGGCCTAACGATCCTTTAGACCTTCGAAATTTGAAGCTAGAAATGTCAGAATAGCTACCACAGGGATAACTGGCTTGTGGCAGCCAATCGTTCATAGCGACGGTGCTTTTTGATCCTTCGATATCGGCTCTTCCTATCATTGTGAAGCAGAATTCACCAAGTGTTGGACTGTTCACCCACCAATACGGAACATGAGCTGGGTTTAAACCGTCGTGAGACAGGTTAGTTTTACCCTACTGATGATAGTGTTGAAATAGTAATTCAACCTAGTACGAGAGGAACCGTTGATTCGCACAATTGGTCATCGCGCTTGGTTGAAAAGCCAGTGGCACGAACCTACCGTGCGCTGGATTATGACTGAACGCCTCTAAGTCAGAATCTAGGCTTGAAGTGATGTGTTCGCCCACCGCCCATTCACCAACCAACAGTAGGGGCCTCTGGTCCCTAAGGACACGTGTTGTTGGCCAAGCCGTCACGACGGAATCGTCGTGTTGGCCGCCTTGAAGTACAATTCCCATCGACGGCGGGCAGAATCCTTTGCATACGACTTAAATACGTGACGGGATATTATAAGTGGCAGAGTGGCCTTGCTACCACGATCCACTGAGATTCATCCCTTTGTCCCTCCGATTAGTCCCTCCCCCCTCCTCGCCTATTTCCACCCTATTCGTAATCCAATCCCGTCCCATCAACCAATACTATTTCCCCCAAACGGGCCAAGAGGTTTGATGCCTTATGCCGCTCCTCAAGTGTGTGTCCAAGTGCCTAAGTAAGTCATAAGTTGTAACCCAAGTGTTGATGCGCCAATGCCCAAGTGTTGGCATGTGCTCTGCGACCAAGTCCGAATAATATTAGCCCAAGTTAGTTTTCCATGCTCGCTGCGTGCATAAGTACCGCCGCAAGTGTCGCGGGGTTTCGAGGCAACGATGATGCCTAATTATTGCCAAGTGCTATGTGTTATGCCCAAGGATTCCCAAGTGCTATGTGCTATGCCCAAGGATGCCCAAGTGCTATATGCTATGCCCAAGGATGCCCAAGTGCTATACCCAAGTATTATGCCCAAGGATGCCCAAGTGCTATACCCAGGTGCTATGTGTTATGCCCAATGATGCCTAAGTGCTATGTGCTATGCCCATTGATGCCCTAGTGCTATGTGTACCCAAGCTCTATGTCCAAGTGCTATGTTCACCCAAGTGGTATACCCAATGATGCCTAAGCGCTATGTGCTATGCCCAAGTGCTAACAAGCCCACTACCGGTTGACCCCGCGCATCGTCTTAAGTGCCCAAGTGTTAGATAGCCTATGCTTGCTTCATAAGAGATGGCAAAAAATTTGAATCCGACCTTGTGTGCTGCCGGCCAGCCGAGGTGCCTAACGTTCTTTGCTCAGCATTAACGGTGACTGAGGTTATGTTGCCCCTATCTTCTGCACGGTTGGGCACATTGCTAAATGTTTGTGGCACGGCTGCCCACAGTGTTGCACGATAGTGCACAATTGGGCCTCGAATGGGGCACGTACTTGAGGCCCCGGATGAGCTACAACTTGGCACGTAGTTGGGGCATGGCTTGGCAAGGTTGTTACACAGTGGGGTAGAGCTTAGTGCACGATGGGGCAAGCCATTGGGTGACGATGCCGCACAATGGAGAGTGCATGCCGCATGAAGGTGTGTGCATAGGGCGCCCATGTCGCACAAAGGTGCACGCATGGGGAGCCCGTGCGGCACGATAGTCCGCGCATATGGCCCGTATACCGCAAAAAGATGGGCGCATGGGGTGCCCATGCCACACGATAGTGCGCACATGCTGCACGATGGTGCACTCATGGGGCGCCCATGTCGCACAAAGGTGCGCACATGGGGCGTGCATGCCACAAAATGGTAAGCGAATGTGGCCCACATGCCGCACAAAGGTGCACGCATGGGGCGCCCATGCCGTACGATTGTGTGCGCATGGGGCGCTGATGCCGCACGATGGTGCGCGCATGCCGCATGAATGTGGCGCGCATGTCGCACAAAGCTGCGCACATGTAGCCCGCATACTGCACGAATGTGCGCGCATTGGGCGCCCATACCAGTGCACGCATGTGGCTTGCATGCCGCACGATGGTGCATACATGGGGCGCCAATGCCGCACGATGGTGCGCGCATGGGGCTCCTATACCGCTCGATAGGGCGCTCATGCCGCACGATGGTACTCTCATCGGGCGCGCATGCCGTACGAAGGTGCACCGATGGGGTACCGAGGCTGTACGACGGTGCGCGCATGCCGCACGATGGTGTGCGCATGTGGCCTACATGAGGCATAAAGTTGCGCGCATGGGGCGCCCATGCCGCAAGATGGTGCGTGCATCGGGCGCGCATGCAGCATGATGGTGTGGGCATCGTGCGCGTATGCCGCAAAATGGTGTGCGGATGTGGCCCGCATGCGGCACGAAGGTACGCGCATGGGGCGCCCGTGCCGCACCTTCGTGCACGCATAGGGTGCTATTGGGGCACTATCGAGGCACGACTGGGGCATTGTTGGGGCACGGCTGGGGCACTGTTGGGTCACGACTAGGGCACCAAGGGGGTACGCTTGGGGGACGATAGGGGATGTTGGGGGATTGCTTTGGCACTACTAGGGGACGTTGGGCATGATAAGCAATGTTAAGCATTTGGGGGTAATGGGCATGCTGAATGTATTATGACACAAATGTGGACATTGATGTGCTTTTACAAGTGGTTTCCGAATCTATGAAGCAGTCTTAACATTTCCCTTGTCCGACAAATAGTTCGTCACATTTGTGAGGTGAATTAGATTAATCGGGTTCCCAATCCATCCAAAAAAAATTTTAACGCCAAATATCATGTAAACAAATTAATTTATGAATTAATATAAATTTTCCAGATTTTTCTAGTATTTTTCTTCTAATTTTTCCCTATTTTTTGTAATCTTTTAATATTAAAAGTTAATTTTTTGATTTTTTTTTTTAATATCATTTAACAAATTAATTTTTGAATTAATATATTTTTTTCTCAATTTTTTCCTGTTTTTTCTGATTTTTTCCTATTTTTCGTAATTATTAAATATTTAAAAATATTTTTTCAAAAAAAAAAATCCTTGAAGCATTTGGATATCATATGCTATCAATAAAGAGCAAGTTGGGTACGAAGATCATGCCACATGGGGCTATTTATAGTGTAAAACACCCATTATGAATATCTGACAAAATGTACGTTAGTGCTATCACTTGTGTTTTTGCATCTAAATGTACTATAGGGGGGGCATGTGGTGTCAAGCCCCCTGGTCGAGGTCCATGTAGCGGGACGTTGTGGGCATTTCATGGCAGATTGTGGGCTATATCGTGGGCTATATTATTGGCGGGAATGCCTACCGACCGAATCACATCGAGGTATTGCATTGCATACTCGTGCATCGGGGCCGTGCCACCCCTGTCCCGCGTCCACCGGCATGTCCCTCGGCGCGGCATCAGGATAGCTAATGAGGAATGCAGTGGCTTCCCTAGCTCCTCATTATCCTTCTTGGTGCCGCAACACCGTCGACGTCATTGGGATGGCTAATGAGGGGGCGAAGGGTCGCCCAAGCACAAAATTAACTATCCCTGTGCCGCCGGCTAGGTACATAGTGGGGGACATTCCTGTCGCCCGACGTGTCATTGGGCCTGCACAATGCGGTAATCGCCTCGCACACGAAGCCACTGTCTTGGCCGAGTCGATGCGCGCAGCCATGGTCTAGTGTCGTGGTGATCCAAGCACCGCGTGGGCTTGGGTGGCTCTTGGGGGACGGTGGGGGCAAGCGTGATGCGCGAATCACCCAGCACACGTGTCATTGGAATTCGTTAAGCAACAACGCTAGTGTTGCGATGAGACGATTACTGATGCTTCAATTTCATGGGCATGCAAGTATCATGCGGCCTTGAAGCCGTCCCCGAGTGGGTTCCAATGTGCCTGTGCGATGTGCAAATTGCCTAGCACACGACTCCATGGTCCTCGCTGAGTCGTAATGCGACGGACGTGGTCTAGTGTCGTGGCGATCCAAGAACCGCGTGGGCAGGAAGGTAGTTTTCTTGTCCCGTTCTGTGCATACAGGTGCAAACAGGGGGTCGGTCGGGGCATGCGCAATGCACGAATTGCCTAGCACACGACATTGGCTTTCGTTAAGTGATGACGAGAGTGTTGCGATGAGAAGATGGCTAAAACTTCAATGTCGTGGCGATCCAAGCACTGTGCTGCTTCAAAGCCGTCCGATGGTATGTTCCTATAGGCCTGCGCGAGTCGCCTAGCACACGACGCCATGGTCATCCCTGAGTCGTAATGTGACAGACGTGGTCTAGTGTCATGGCGATCCAAGTACCGCGTAGGCAAGAAGGTAGTTTGCTTATCCCGTTCTGTGCATATAGGTGCATACAAGGGGACAGTAGGGGGCATACGTGATGCGCGAATCGCCTACCACACAGCCTTGGCTTTCGTTAAATGATGACACGAGCGTTGGGATAAGACGATGGCTACAGCTTCAATGTAGTGGCGATCCAAGCATCGTACTACCTCAAAGCCGTTCGTCGGTGTGTTCCTATGGGCCTGCATGATGCGCGAATCGCTTAGCACATAATGCCATGGTCCTTGCTGAGTCGTAATGCGACAGACGTGGTCTAGTGTTGTGGCGATCCAAGCACCATGGGGGCTCGAAGTCCGCTTTCGGTTGGTACCTCAAGTGCGTGTACTCGGTGCTTGGTCGGACACCACGAAGTAGGCATCTAAGCTTATGACGTGCGGCCTGGTCATGCACCTTGCGCTCTTCCCGTCCCTCGTCCCTCAGAAATGTTTTGTGCCTAGCGGTGCATTCTCGGGCTATCTTGCCGGTTCGTCTGCTTAAAAGGCTTCGTTTGCCTAGATGGTGGGGCGGTTACCGGCTTGGTGGTCTGGGAATAGCGAACGTGGTAGCGCATCAAAAGTGGTCAATTTGTATGGGTCGGTTGGATCCCTACTTGAGCTGCGACGTTCGCCCCTGCTTGTCGCTTCATTCACGGGCCGAGTGCTTACGTTGCCTCGGTCGGTTGGTCAGTTTCCTGTGTTGCTTACCTACAAAGAAGGTAGTCTAAAGTCACATCATCCATCCTTTGCCTTGCGTCTGCCTCCGTGGATGACATGGGGTGAAACCCTAAACACGTCCCATGCTCCACGCTGCTCACTCCAACAAGTGTGGTACACGTGGCCCGTGGGGCGTCGCTCGGTCTCTCGGATGCGGCACACCATGACGGTATGGACTTCCCGTGCGCTCGTCTTGAGCCGTCGACCCTTTGGGGAAGACGTGCCTCGTGCGACGCTGGCGTCGGTGAGGAATGCTGCCTGGTTGATCCTGCCATTAGTCATATGCATGTCTCAAAGATTAAGCCATGCATGTGTAAGTATGAACTAATTGAGATTGTGAAACTGCGAATGGCTCAGTAAATCAGTTATAGTTTGTTTAATGGTATCTATTACTCGGATAACCGTAGTAATTCTAGAGCTAATACGTACAACAAACCCCGACTTCTGGAAGGGATGCATTTATTAGATAAAAGGTCAACGCGGGCTCTGCCCGTTGCTGCGATGATTCATGATAACTCGATGGATCGCACGACCCTCGTACCAGCGATGCATCATTCAAATTTCTGCCCTATCAACTTTCGATGGTAGGATAATAGCCTACCATGGTGGTGACGGGTGACGAAGAATTATGGTTCTATTCCGGAGAGAGAGCCTGAGAAACGGCTACCACATCCAAGGAAGGCAACTGGCATGAAATTTACCCAATCCTGACACGGGGAAGTAGTGACAATAAATAACAGTATCGGGCTCAAAGAGTCTGGTAATTGGAATGAGTACATTCTAAATCCCTTAACGAGGATCCATTGGAGGACAAGTCTGGTGCCAACAGCCATGGTAATTCCAGCTCCAATAGAGTATATTTAAGTTGTTGCAGTTAAAAAGCTCATAGTTGAACTTTGGGATGGGTCAACCGGTCCGTCTCAGGTGTGTACCGGTCGTCTCATCCCTTCTGCCGGTGATGCGCTCTTGGCCTTAACTCGCCGAGTCGGGCCTCCGGCGCTGTTACTTTGATGAAATTAGAGTGCTCAAAGCAAGCTTACGCTCTGTATACATTAGCATGGATAACATTATAGGATTTCAATCCTATTGAGTTGGCCTTCGAGATCGAATTAATGATTAACAGGGACAGTCGGGGGCATTCGTATTTCATAGTCAGAGGTGAAATTCTTGGATTTATGAAAGATGAACAACTGCGAAAGCATTTGCCAAGGATGTTTTCATTAATCAAGAACGAAAGCTGGGGGCTCGAAGACGATCAGATACCATCCTAGTCTCAACCTCAAATGATG
>CM075768.1:37252965-37260465 GCA_037974665.1 Ehretia macrophylla
TCTATGCCCAAGTGCTATGTTCACCCAAGTGCTATGCCTAACGATACCTAAGTGCAATGTGCTATGCCCAAGTGCTAACGGGCCTACTTCTGGTCAACCCCGCGCATCGTCTCGAGTGCCCAAGTGTTAGACAGCCTATGCTTGCTTTGTAAGAGATGGCAAAAAATTTGAATATGACCTTGTGTGCTGCCGGCCCGCCGAGGTACCTAACAGTGTTCCCTTAGCATTAACGGTGACTGAGGTTATGTTGCCCCTACCTTCGGCACGGCTGGGTATGTTGGTGAACGTTTGCGGCATGGCTACCCAAGGTGTTACAAGACAGTGAACGATTGGGCTTCGAATGCAGCACGTACTTCAGGCCTCAGATGAGCTACAGCTTGGCACGCAGTTGGGGCACGACTTAGCAAGGTTATCGTGCAGTGGGCATGATGGGCCAAGCACTTGGGCGACGATGCCGCACGATGGTGCGTGCATGCCGCAAGAAGGTGCTCGCATGGGGCACCCATGTCGCACGAAGGTACGCGTATGGGGCGCCCGTGCCGCACGATAATGCTCGCATACCGCATGATGGTGCGCGCATGTGGCCCATATGCCGCACAAAGGTAGGCGCATAGGGCATTCATGCCGCACTATGGTGCGTGCATGCCTCACGAAGTGCGTGCATGGGGCGCTCATGCTAAACGAAGGTACGCATATGGGGCGGGCATGACGCAATATAGTTCGCGCATGTGTCCCACATGCCGCACGAAGGTGCGCCCATGGGCTGCCTATGCCGTACGGTGGTGCGTGCATAGGGCGCCCATGTTGCACGATGGTGTGTGCATGGGGCTCTGATGCCGAACAATGGTGCGTGCATGCCGCACGAATGTGGCGCGCATGCCACATGAAGGTGAGCGTATGTGGCTCGCATGCTGCACGAAGGTGCCAGCATGGGATGCCCATGCCGCACGATGGTGTGCGCATGTGGCCCGCATCCCACATGAAGGTACGCGCATAGGGCGCCCATGCTGCAGGATGGTGCGCGCATGCCGCATGAAGGTGCACGTATGGGGTGCCCATGACGAACGAAGGTGCGCACATGGGGCGCCCATGCAGTAATATGGTGTGCGCATGTAGTCCACATGCTACACGTAGGTGCGTGCCTGGGACGCCCATGCCACATGATGGTGTGCGCATGGAGCTCCAATACTGCACGATGGTGCACGTATGTGGCCCGCATACCGAACGATGGTACATGCATGTGGCCCATACCGCATGATGGTGCGCACATGCCATACGAAAGTGCGTGCATAGGGAGCCCATGCCGCATGATGGTGTGTGCATCGGGTGCGCATGCCGCACGATGGTGCACGCTTGTGGACCGCATGCGGCACGAAGTTGCGCGCATGGGCTACCCATGTCCCACCTTCGTGCGCGCATGGGGCACCCATACCGCACGATGGTGCGCAAAAGTGGCGCGCACAGGGTTCTCAAAGGGTGCTGTTGGGGCACTATTGGGGCACAGCTGGGCCACTGTTGAGGCACGACTGGGGCACTGTTGGGGCACTATGGGGGTACGCTTGGGGGACGACGGGGGATATTAGGGGACGGCTTTGGCACTACTAGGGGACATTGGGCACGACGGGCAATGCATAGCATTCAGGGGTAATAGCCATGGGGAATGTATTATGACACAAATGTAGACATTGATGTCCTTTTACAAGTGGTTTCCGAATCTATGAAATAGTCTTAACCTTTCCCTTGTCTGACAAACAGTTTGTCACATTTGTGAGGCAAATTAGATTAATCGGGTTCCCAATCCATCCAAAAAAAAAAATTAACGCCAAATATCATGTAAACAAATTAATTTACGAATTAATATAAATTTCCCGAATTTATAGTATTTTTTTCTGATTTTTCCCAATTTTTCGTAATTTTTAAATATTAAATCTTAATTTTCTGAAAAAAAATTTTTTGAGTATCATTTAACAAATTAATGTATGAATTAATATAAATTTTTCTGAATTTTCTACTATTTTTTCTTATTTTTTTCTTATTTTTCGCAATTATTAAATATTAAAAAATATTTTTTCAAAAAAAAAAATCTTGAAGCATTTGGATATCATATGCTATCAATAAAGAGCAAGTTGGGTACGAAGATCATGGAACATGGGGCCATTTATAGTGTAAAACACCCATTATGAATCTCTGGCAAAATGTACGTTACTGCTGTCACTTGGATTTTTGCATCTAAATGTACTATAGGGGGGCATGTGGTGTCAAGCCCCCTGGTTGATGTCCATGTCGGGGGACGTTGTGGGCACATCATGGCACATTGTGGGCCATATCGTGAGTTATATTGTGGGCGGGAATGCCTACCGAGTGAATCACACCATTGTATTGCATTGCATACTAGTGCGTCGGGGCCGTGACACCCCCGCCCCACATCTCCCGACATGTCCCTTGGCGCAACACCAGGATGGCTAATGAGGAAGGTGGTGACTTCCGTAGCCCCTCATTATCCATCTTGGTGCCACAACACCCTTGACGTCATTGGGATGGATAATTAGGGGGCGAGTGGTTGCCCAAGCACAAAATTAGCCATCCCCGTGCCGCCGGCTAGGTACACGTTGGGGGACATTCCCATCCCCTGACGTGTCATTAGGCCTATGCGATGCGCGAATTTCCTAGCACACGAAGCCATGGCCGTTGCCGAGTGGATGCGCGCGGCCATGGTTTAGTGTCGTGGCAATCCAAGCACCGCGTGGGCTTAGGTGGCTCTTGGGGAACAGTGGGGGCAAGCGTGATGCGCGAATCGCCTAGCACACATGGCATTGACTTTCATTAATCAATGATGCGAGCGTTGCAATGAGATGATTGCTGGTGCTTCAATGTCGTGGTGATCCAAGCACCATGCGACCATGAAGCCATCCCCCGGTGGGTTCAGATGTGCCTGTGCGATGCACGAATCACCTAGCACATGACGCCATAGTCCCCGCTGAGTCGTAACACGATGGACGTAGTATAGTGTCGTGGCGATCCAAGTACCGCGTGGGCAGGAAGGTAGTTTGCTTGTCCTGTTCCGTGCATTAGGGTGCAAACAGGGGGACGATAGGGGTATGCATAATACGTGAATCGCCTACCACACGGCCTTGGCTTTTGTTAAGTGATGACACGAGCGTTGCGATGAGGTGATGGCTAGAGCTTCAATATCGTGGCGATCCAAGCACCGTGTTGCCTCGAAGCCATCTGACGGTGTGTTCCTATGGGCCTGCGCGATGTGCGAATCGCCTAGCACACGACGCCATGGTCCTTGCTGAGTCGTAATATGACGGACGTGGTCTAGTGTCGTGGCGATCCAAGCACTGCGTGGGCAGAAAGGTAGTTTGGTCATCCCATTCTGTGCATACGGGTGCATACTGGGGGACGGTAGGGGCATGCGTAATGCGCGAATCGCCTAGCACACGGCCTTGGCTTTCCTTAAGTGACGATGCGAGCGTTGCGATGAGACGATGGCTAGAGCTTCAATGTCGTGGCGATCCAAGCACTTGGCTGCCTTGAAGCCGTCCGATGGTGGATTCCTATGGGCCTACACAATGCGCGAATCGCCTAGCACACGACACCATGGTCCTCACTGAGTCGTAATGCGACGGACGTGGTCTAGTGTCGTGGCGATCCAAGTACCGCGGGGGCTCGAAGTCCGCTTTCAATTGGTACCTCAAGTGCGTGCACTCGGTGCTTGGTCGGGCACCACGAAATGGGTTCCTAAGCTTGCGACGTGCGGCCTGGTAATGCACCTCATGCCGTTCCCGTCCCTTGTCCCTTGTCCCTTAGAAATTCTTCATGCCTAGCGCTGCGTTCTCAGGCCATCTCGCTGGTTTCATCTACTTGACGGGCTTCGTTTGCCCAGACGGTGGGGCGGTTACCGGCTTGGTGGTCTGGAAATAGCGAATGTGATAGTGCGTGAGTGGTGGTCGGCTTGTGTGGGTCGGTTGGATCCCTGCTTGAGCAGCAACGTCCGCCCCTACTTGTCTCTTCATTCGCGGGTCGAGTGCTTACGTTGCCTCGGTCTGTCGGTCGGTTTCCTGTGTTGCGTACCTACAAAGAAGGCAGTCTAAAGTCACATCGTCCATCTTTTGCCTTGCGTCTGCCTCCGTGGATGACGTGGGGTGAACCCCTAAGCACGTCCCGTGTTCCACACTACTCACTCCAACAAGTGCGGCACACGTGGCCCGTGGGGCATCGCTCGATCTCTCGGATGCGGCACACCATGACGGTATGGGGTCCTTGGCCTCTCTTTGCCTGAAATCAGCGTTCGTCGCTAATCGCGTAAGACGGTCGTGCACTCATCTCTAGTCGTCGACCCTTAAGGGATGACGTGCCTCGTGCGACGCCAGCGTCGATGAGGAATGCTACCTGGTTGATCCTGCCAGTAGTCATATGTTTGTCTCAAAGATTAAGCCATGCATGTGTAAGTATGAACTAATTCAGACTATGAAACTGCGAACGGCTCATTAAATCAGTTATAGTTTGTTTGATGTTATCTACTACTCGAATAACCATAGTAATTCTAGAGCTAATACATGCATCAAACCCCGACTTCTAGAAGGGATGCATTTATTAGATAAACGGTCGACACGGGCTCTGCCCGTTGCTGCGATGATTCATGATAACTTGACGGATCGTACCGCCCTCGTGCCGACGACGCATCATTCAAATTTCTGCCCTATCAACTTTCGATGGTAGGATAGTGGCTTACCATGGTGGTAACATGTGATAGAGAATTAGGGTTCGATTCTGGAGAGGGAGCCTGAGAAATGGCTACCACATCCAAGAAAGGCAATAGGCGCGCAAATTACCTAATCTTGAAACGGGGAGGTAGTGACAATAAATAACAATACCGGGCTCAAAGAGTCTGGTAATTAGAATGAGTACAATCTAAATCCCTTAACAAGGATCCATTGGAGGGCAAGTCTGGTGCCAACTGCCGCAGTAATTCCAGCTCTAATAGCGTATATTTAAGTTGTTGCAGTTAAAAAGCTCGTAGTTGGACTTTGGGATGGGTCGGCCCGTCCGCCTCAGGTGTACACCGGTCGTCTCGTCCCTTCTATCGGCGATGCGCTCTTAGCCTTAACTGGGCGGGTCGTGCCTTTGGTGCTGTTACTTTGAAGAAATTAGAGTGCTCAAAGTTGTCACGCCCTAACCCGACCTATAGAGATTAGACTAGGGTGTGATCTAATCATTCATACTATTTCACATACTTAATCGTTTGTTAAGATTTAACACTGAATGTTAGCCTAAAACTCCGAAAGATTTTTTGAAAACCTGACAACATAACGACTGTATTTAGTACCTTTTGGTTTGACATGATTTCTAAACGCCTCAATTATACCAATCATTAATCCAATTCTATTAAGGACTCCTATTTGGTCATCAACCGATATACCTGCTAGTTTATCTCGAAAGTCTTGTTTGATTAATAAGCATAGCACGATGACTATATCCCGTTTACTTGTCAATTCCTATGGCGCAAGTATCTATTAATCTTTAGCTTACGAATGAGCACCTAGGTGAAATTAGATAGAGTTACATCATTTGGTTCTTCACCTAGTGATTGAGTTGCCTACGATAGTTACTAAATCAAAATAGTGAAAGCAACTCACAAGATAGAGTGTTCATCTAGTCATAATTATTACAAGCCAAAATTAGACCCCAAATTACAACGGGGGTCGTTTACAATAACAACAAACAACATAAGAAATAGTCTTCAAAACAAATATATCGTTCACAAGACAGCGACAGTCAAGCAAGACACGTTAGGCATGCAATCACTCCAAGGAGTCATCAATAGGCACGTTATCCTCGGGTACCTATTCCTGATCTTCTTCACCTGTGATGATAAAAGAGGGTAAGTCCTAATGAACTCAGCGAGGGGGAACGAGAGATAACATTTTGAAACTCTTTTCCGGTTAATCTTGTGAAAACCCTTTTTGAAAACATGTCATATGAAATAAGTAAGCTCATAACATAACATAAATATAAATTAACACGTTTACCCGTCTTTCCACCCCGAGGTCATCTAGGAAGCAAGCGAGAGTACTTAAACACATAGTAAAAAGGATACGGTAAGGTTTGCTCTCAAGTTCATTTCCGATAATAGTTGTTGCGGCCGACTTCAATCATCCACTTATCACTCCAATGGGTGTACTCCGGATGTACACCAAACCTACGACCCAACTAAGTCTAGCCTCCAAGCGAGAGAGGGAATTGGACCATGGTAATCACAGTAGCACCGGCAAGCCCGATACCACCCGGCATTCGTGAAACGCTACTATACCAGAATGAAAGGTTACAACCTTGTATGAAATGCAGAAATATACCATTTAATAATTTACATTAGGAGGTCAACAAAGTAGGCTGCCTCCGAGCAATTATAAGAACACATATTGCCAAGTAAACGAACGAGGAATGCTTGACATGGAATTTCACTTTATAGAACACATAGAGTTATATGAACATTAAACGGGCAGCCAAATAACACATATAAATCAAGTCATATAACTCATTTCAGGGTTCATGTATCAAGTATTAACATTATACAAGCATGCAACGATGCTCACACGAGACCAGGTGCAAGGATAGCTCACTTATCAACATGCAATCATCGGGAATCATATTTAGAGCTATAAGGAAAATTATGGGCAGCTTATTAACCACACAATTAAACACATTTCAACATAGGATCATCTCTTAGCAATTAGTCATAAGCGCTAGGGCTTCAATTCTGTGCTTACACATGCGATTAAGCAAACCATTAATCAATTAATGATCCCAAGCCATGCATCAACCAAATTAAACGACCTCAACCAACCACAATAGTCCACACAACATCTAAGTGCCACAATTCCATGCATTCAATACCTCAAGCAAGGTCTCAAGATGATTCAAAGCATATCACTAAGCAAAAACCTCACTGCACTGGTCTTTTTTTCCACATTCAATTAGCCAAGAAATTAGTCTCCAATTTCAGTGAACCAAATTTCAATTTGAAGCTTAATTAGTTATTTAAATCTAAGAACAAACCTCGCTACATTTGGAGTTCGGACTTAGGAGTTATGGCCAAAACCATGAGACTACGCAAAACTGTCCAGTTTTAGACACATTACGATTTTTGCCATTTTTGAGGGACTTAGAGTCAAATTTAGCTTTGGCCTATTTCGGAAAAAAAAAAATGTCCAGAACTGCAAAATATAGAAACCTACCAATTTTCATGCATTTTTATCAACATTTACTAGGTTAAAAACACTTCGTTCTACAAAGTCAGTAATCTGCCAGAAACCTATTTCATTTTTTCAATTTTTCCAGATTTAGACACCTTTCGATATTTTGCCATTTTGGGGGTATTAGAGTTAAAATTTGCCTTCGCATATTTCTACAAAAAAATGTTCAAAACTGACAAAACTAGTGACCTACCAATTTTCACCCATTTTTATCAAGGTTTACTAAGCCAAATACACTTCG
>CM075768.1:37265465-37285465 GCA_037974665.1 Ehretia macrophylla
ATTGCATGCAAAGACAAAATATGACATAAGACATTAAAAAATTGCTCAAATTGCTCCCAATTTCTTCACCATTCTCGGCCATAGCATTTTTCCCATGCTTAACATTTCAAATTAAAGCATTTTGAAGACACAAAGCTGAAAATGGGCTGCCCAATGCCGACATGCTCCTCAAAAATTAACAAGACCTTCATTTGGTTGTCATTTCTCTCATTTCCTCTCACAAACTCTCTCTCCTCTCATTCTTCTCTCTCCATTTCGGTCCTTGGCTGAACTCTCATCATCCTTGTTCATCTTCATCACACCTTGGTTGAACAAGGCAAGCAAACCATCAAGAAAACCAAGCAAACAAGCTAGAGTTTGAAAATTTCTCTTGCATGTGCATTTGAAGCTTCATTTCGGCCTAGGTGAGTTACTAAGCATCCATTTCTTTTCTTCATAGTTTAACATCATGGTTGTGCTAAGAGTTTGAACATTAAGCTAGGAAAAATAGAGAAAAACTGGTGAGGTTCTCGGCTAAGCAAGGGAAAGGAGAAGGTTTGAGCTTCAACAAAGGGTCTTGAGCATTTTGTGGTTGATTGCTAAGGTGAGGGTTAAAAGCTTTTGAAAACTCTTTGAAATTTCACATGCATGTTCACAAATGAGTATACTTGCTTCTGTACTTGATTTATGTGGTAGTCCATGAGCTTAAACAACCATGCATGGCAAGAACTTGGCTTGAAAATGATGCTAGGTGAAGTCGAATTTATGTGACAGCTCTCTGACCAGTCTGTTCGAGGTAAGTTTAGCTAAGCAAATGATGTTGAAAATTCTTGAAAATTGATGGGTGACTAGTTTGGACAGTTTTGAACATTTTTCCCAGAAATAGGCCGAAGCAAAGTTTGACTCTAAGGTCCTCAAAATTGCAAATCATTAAAATGTGACCAAATCTGGAAATCTGGAAAAATGAATCAGGTTTTGGCAGATGCACTGACCTTATAGAACGAACCATATTTGACTTAGTAAATATTGTCCAAAATGAATGAAAATTGGTTTTCTGCTATATTTTTCAGTTCTGGACCATTTTGTCAGAAATGGACCAAAGCTAAAAATGACTCTAAGGACCTCAAAAACGTCAAATTCTGAAAAGTGTGCAAATCTGGACAGTTTTGTGCTACCTCACTCTTTCGGCCATAACTAATGATTCTGGACTCCAATTGATGCAAGGTTTGTTTCTGAGTTTAGTTAACTTCTTAAGCTTTAATTTGACATCTTATTCACTGAATTTGGAGATTGTTTGCTTACCCGATTGATTGTGAGAAAACAGCCTATTGCAGTGAGTGTTTTCACTTAGCTATATGCATGGAAAACTATTGTAACCTCTTTTGTGGTGCTAATTGCTTGGAATTATGATGTTGGAATATTACGTGGACTGTTTTGAGTACTTGAGGATGCTTGAATGGAATGATGCATGACTTGAGAATAACCTTGAGTTGATTTAGGGTTTTAATCACACGAATAAGCATGAAATAGAAACCCTAATGACCATGTAGCTTTGCTAAGTGTTGATCTCTTGGTTATTGTGTAGAAGTTATATGCTTAGTGGGCTGCCCGCAAATGTGTTATAACTTCAATTATGGTTTTGACGATTGCATGTTGTCAAATAAGCTTTTCTTGCTACCGAACCCACGTAAATGTTGTTGCATGTTGAATAATTCGTATCACTTGATTATATGAGCTTCTCAATGAGTTATATGGCCTGTTTTACATGTGTACAAGGCTTCCCGTTTGATGTTCATATGACTCTACATGCCTTTCAAGTGAAATAACTTGCCTTATCGTGCCTCGTTTGACTACTTGTCAACGTGCGATCTTACAACTGTTCGGAGGCAACCTACTTTGTTGCCCTCCTAATGTGATATGTTAAATGTTATAAATGTGCATTGCATACGAGGTTGCAACCTTTCGTGTGGCATGGTAGTGTTTCACGCACGCCGGGCGGCATCGGGCTTGCCGGTGTTACCGTGACTACCATGGTCCAATTCCCTCTCTCGCTTGGCATTTCACCCTCGGAGAGTTGGGTCGTAGGTTTCGGGGTACATCCGGAGTACACCCAATTGGGAGTGATAAGTGGATTACTGAAGTCGGCCGCACAATTGATTCGAAATCGAAATTGAGAGCAAATGCTCACCGTATCCTTAAAATGATTGGTAATTGTATCCGTTTCTGGATTTGTTTCTTATAATTGCTTACCATATTATTTGTAATATGTGACATGTTTTAAAAGGGGTTTTCATAATTGAACCGAAAAACGAGTTTCAAAACTTATTTCTCGTTCCCCCTCGCTGAGTTCATAAGGACTCACCCTCTTTTATCATCTCAGGTGAAGAAGAACAGGCACAAGAACCCGAGGATAATGTACCTAATGGTGAACCCCTGGAGTGATTGCCTGTTATTGTTGTTTTGCTTGAACGTGACTACTTGTGCACCTTTTGCTGCTTGAAGACTATTTCCCTTATGATCTTTGTTGCTTGTGATGTAAAAGACCCCCGCTGTAATTTGGGGTCTAATTTTGGTTTGTACTTATTTTAAGTAGACTGATACTAGACATGACACTATGATCGTTTTGCTTTTACTACCGCTAGTATCTGTCACAGGTTATGATGCTTAGTTAAGGAATAGGTAAATGAACTTATCCAATCTCAACAGGTACTCGCTTATAAGTTAAGATCAACAGGTATATTTTGAAACGAGAATAAATGGACAAACAAGACATAGTATCACGCTAGGTTATAAATCAAACAGGATGTCGAATTAACCAATAGGCAATTCAACTGGTAGAGTAATAGTAATCTTAGTTGGAATTGAATTTGAGATGGTAAATTTTGAGGCTGTTAGAAAATTTTAGGTCAAAACAAAGAGCCCAATTACAGCCGTTATGCTGCCGGATTTTCGGAAAAATTTTGAAGTCCAGAATAAAACATTAAGTGTTAAACCTCCTAGAATGATTAAGGATGTAAAAGGACTTGAATATTTAGATCACACCCTAGTCTAACCTTTATAGGCCGGGTTGGGGCGTGACACCTTAGAAGAATGGTATTAGAGCTTAGATTGCTTAAGCCGGGTTTAACTCTCGGACCGTGGGTAGAGCCCTAAGATAATTAGGATGACTTGTTTATGTGTTATTTTGTGATAAATCTGTCATTTATGTTCTGTGTGCTTAAATGCGTTATATGCATTGAATGTTTTTAGAATTGTATCTATAATATGTTGCATATCTTATGCGTTAGATTCTTAATTATCATATTTCAATAAATTGTGCCTATAGATGGCTGGCCCTAGTACCCGTACTACTAACAGGAGCGGTGAACCTCAAGAGGCCGGGGACGCCTATCAGACTAATCCCGGTATAGCTATGTTTAATATGATGGCAACTGCCATGGATCGTGTATCACGTGTAATGGAGCATCAGGATTCTCGTGAGGCCAACAACAACATCAACAACAGGAATGAGGGTAACTGTGGGAAACATAACAGAATGAAGGAATTCATTGACTTTCGCCCGTCTAAATTCTACGGGGAAGCTGATGATGAGAAAGCCGAGGCTTGGCTGTCCGAAATCGAGAAGATTTTCAGGCCACTCGATTATACAAATGAAGAGAAAGTGGAGTTTGCTGTATTTCTGTTGCATGGAGATGTCGAGCATTGGTGGCACACTGTAGAGGCACTGTGGGAGACTGATCAGACACCTCGCTTGTGGGGTAATTTCGTTAAGGCGTTTAAGGAGAAATATGTACCTGCAGTTTCCAGGCAGAGGCGGATCGAGGAGTTCATGCACTTGACCCAGGGTAACATGACGGTGGCCCAGTACGAGGCACGTTTTGATCGACTGTCCCGTTACACTCAATATATGGTTTGTACTCCGGAGGCGAAAATGTGGAAATTTACTGTTGGATTGAGGCCAGAGATTCATGACCAGTTAGCTTCTCATGACTTCGATACTTATTCTGCTCTCTTTGCTGCTGCCTCTCGAGTTGAGAAGAGGAAACTAGATGGAGCCGGTTCGAGTCAACCAAACAAGAAACCATACCAGCCTCCAGGTCAGCAGAGAAAATTCCAGAGTCAGAGTCGCGGTCAAGGCCAGAGCCAGAATAGGTCAGTGAATCACCGTGGGACGACTAAAGCGCCATTAGCCTCTTCCACCCGCGGATCCACAGGTAGTTCACCTGCTTCTCAGACTGTTACTTGCTCTCACTGTAGAAGGAAGGGTCACATTGAGGCCCAGTGTTGGAGAAAATTGGGATGATGTATAGGTTGTGGCAGTGATCAACACCTGGTTAAGGATTGCCCTAAATGGCAAGGGGGACAAAATCAGGTTAAACCAGCCGGTAGAGGCAAGACTCCAGTTCCTAGGGTCCAGGCTCGAGCCTATGCTATCGAGTGTGAGGAGATTCCAGATGAGACCGCTGTTGTTGAAGGTACATTCTTCATACTGAATCAACCTGTTAAGGTGTTAATTGATCCGGGTGCTACTCATTCATTTATTACTCCCTTATGTGTGGAACGTGTGAAATTGAAAGTTGTATGTTTGCCGTATGAAGTAGAAGTTGGTACTCCAATGGGTTCTAAACTTGTAACTAGTTCAGCTTGTAAAGCATGTAAAATCCAAATTAAGGATAGGGAATTCTCGGCCAATCTTATTGTATTACCTTTTCGAGACTACGAGGTCATATTAGGGATGGACTGGCTGGCAAAACATCATGTCCAACTGGACTGCCGGGCAAAGATTTTAACGTTCCGGGTACCTGATCAACCGATACTGGAGATTATGGGTGAAAGAGATTTCACCGGGAGTTCCATCATTTCATCTACAAAAGCAGTGAAGTCCTTAAGGAAAGGATGCAGCGGATACTTGGCTTACCTTATCAACAAGCCGTCGGATAAAGCTAAGTTGGAGGAGATGCCTGTGATCAAAGACTATGCAGATGTGTTCCCTGAAGAATTAACCGGTTTACCCCCAAATCGGGAGATCGAGTTTGTTATAGAGTTGCTACCTGGCGCCCAGCCGATTTCAAAAGCTCCCTATCGTATGGCACCGGCTGAGCTACAAGAATTAAAGGACCAATTGCAAGGATTGTTGAAGAAGGGGTTTGTGCAACCGAGTTCTTCACCGTGGGGTGTGCCAGTTCTATTTGTTAAGAAGAAAGATGGAACGTTGAGGCTATGCATTGACTATCGAGGATTGAACCAAGTGATTGTCAAGAATAAATACCCACTTCCCCTGATTGACGAGTTATTTGATCAAATGCAAGGAGCCAAAGTGTATTCGAAACTTGACTTGAGGCAAGGATATTATCAGTTACGGATCAAGAAGGAAGATGTGCCTAAAACGGCTTTCAGGACGAGATATGGGCACTATGAATATGTGGTGATGCCTTTTGGACTAACTAATGCCCCTGCAGCCTTTATGGATTTGATGCATAGGGTGTTTCAACCCTACTTGGACCAATTTGTGGTGATCTTCATTGATGATATTTTGGTATACTCGAAATCGGAGGCGGAGCATGAGCAACATCTACGATTGGTACTGCAGAAACTTCAAGAGCACCAATTGTATGCAAAGTTTAGTAAATGTGAATTTTGGTTGCAACAGATTGCATTTTTGGGGCATATCATATCCCAAGAGGGAATAGCGGTAGATCCAGCAAAGATCGATGCAGTGATGTCTTGGAAGAAGCCGGAAAATGTTACGGAAGTTCGTAGTTTTCTTGGTCTAGCCGGCTATTATCGGAGGTTCATGAAGGATTTCTCTAAGATTGCAGGACCGCTTACAAAACTCACTCAAAAGAAAACCAAGTTCGCGTGGGATGATAAGTGCGAGAACAGCTTCCAAGAGTTGAAGAAAAGATTGACTACCGCACCAGTTCTTGCATTGCCTGAAGGGAGTCAAGGTTTTGTAATCTACAGCGATGCTTCGAAAGATGGATTGGGATGTGTGTTGATGCAAAATGGAAGAGTGATTGCTTATGCCTCTAGGAAACCAAAGCCGTATGAGATGAATTACCCGACACATGATTTGGAGTTAGCGGCTATAGTGTTTGCACTCAAGAAATGGAGGCATTATCTGTGGGGTAACAAGTTTGAGGTATTTACTGATCATAAGAGCTTGAAATACTTGTTCTCTCAAAAGGAGTTGAATATGAGGCAAAGGCGGTGGATGGAGCTTTTGGATGATTATAACTGCTCAATTAATTATGTGCCCGGTAAGGCGAACGTAGTTGCAGATGCCTTAAGCAGAAAAGCAAGCGTGGCGAAACTGGAAGTCAAGGTGCAGGATTGTTGGAGGAAGCGTTTCTTTGGAAAGCACAATTGACTCAGAAGGGGTTACTTTTTGCCACTACCCAAGTTCAATCGACCTTGTTGTCTGAATTACGAGAGGCTCAACAGAAGGACCAAAAATTTCAGAAGATTAAGGAAAGCAACGCAGATTTAAATTTCATGATGATGGTATTTGGAGGTTTAGAAACCGGGTTTGTGTTCCCAATGAGCCAGAGCTGAAAAAGAAGATTCTTGAGGAAGCACATAATTCAAGATATACTATTCACCCCGGTGGAACGAAGATGTATCGGGATTTGAAGCAACACTATTGGTGGAATAACATGAAAAGAGAAATTGCGGAGTTTGTAGCATGGTGTTTGACTTGCCAAAGAGTCAAAGCAGAACATCAACGACCCGCAGGCTTACTTCAGCCGTTGGAAATTCCCCAATGGAAATGGGAACATATAACTATGGATTTTGCTATGGACCTGCCTAGATCACAGAAGGGTCGTGACGCCGTGTGGGCTATAGTGCATAGATTCACTATGTCGGCGCACATTTTACCGATGACCAAGGAGGATAGTCCCGAGGAATAGGGAAAAATGTATGTGGCGGAGATTATAACACTGCACAGGATGCCTATGAGTATTGTATCGGATAGGGATCCTCGATTTACTTACCAATTTTGGAAGAGATTGCAGGAAGCTTTGGGGACGAAATTGAGTTTTAGCATGGCTTATCACCCTCAGACGGACGGTCAATCAGAGAGAACTATTCAGATTTTGGAGGATATGCTGAGGGCATGTATTTTAGACTTCAGGAAAGGTTGGGAGAAATATCTATATCTAGCGGAGTTCGCCTGCAACAATAGTTATCAGGCCACGATCGGGATGGCCCCTTTTGAGGCGCTATATGGACGTAAGTGTCGATCCCGAATCTACTGGGATGAAGTAGGTGAGACGAAAACTTTTGACCCGACCCTTTTACCTGAACTGATGAAGACTGTTGATAACATCCATCTCATCCGAAAACGGATGCTTACCGCCCAGAGCAGGCAGAAGAGTTATGCAGATCGGCGGAGACGAAGTCTCGAGTTTGAGGTCGGCGACAAGGTGTTCTTGAAGATATCCCCCCGGAGGGGACTGATTAAACATGGCAAGGGTGGAAAGTTGAGCCCGAGCTTTGTAGAACCATTTGAGATAGTTGAGAAAGTTGGCAAGTTGGCGTACCGCCTAGCACTACCCCAGAACCTCTCCAATATTCACGACGTCTTTCATGTTTCAATGCTGCGGAAGTACCATCCTGACCCGTCGCATATCTTGGAGCCAGAGCCGCTGCAGCTTCGGGAGAACTTGTCCTACGAGGAGAGGCCCATTCGGATCCTAGACCAGCAGGATCGGGAGTTGCGCAACAGAACTATACCTATGGTGAAAGTGCTGTGGGATCATCATGGACTCGAAGAAGCAACGTGGGAAAGGCGAGACCAGATGGAGTAGCAGTATCCAGCATTATTTCAAGGTAATATTGAATTTCGGGACGAAATTCTTTTAAGGAGGGGAGGATGTGAGGCCCGACCCCGATTTGCGTGTGAAACCTAACTTCGTGTGCCCTAACCTAGATTTGCGTGCCATGACCTAGGTTTGAGATTTGTATTTAGTTTTGTGTGCCTTGCATTGAATTTTGTGCATTCATATAGGGTTACGTGCGTTTACTTGAAAAACGTGCGTTCGTCTCGTAGTTCGTGTCCTGCCTCGTAGTGCGTGTCTTAGACCTTGGAAAGCGTGCCTTCACGCTAACCGAGATAGCATCTTTCGCGAAGCACTAGACTATTAAACAATCCTACAAAATCCACTAACAATATAATAATCCAAATTCCATTCACTAGAAGACAAAAATACACCAAACACTAGACATTCCTTATTCTTTATTCTTTGTTCTTTTTGCATTTTCAACACACAACAATTAACACCCAAAAGATGACAAGAATTCAGCCATTTCATTAGCCTTGGCCGACCATACCATGGTTTTGCACAAGGTTTGAGCATTTTTTTTTATTCTATTGCATGCAAAGACAAAATATGACATAAGGCATTAAAAAATTGCTTAAATTGCTCCCAATTTCTTCACCATTCTCGGCCATAGCATTTTGCCCATGCTTAACATTTCAAGTTAAAGCATTTTGAAGACACAAAGCTGAAAATCGGCTGCCCAATGGCGACATGCTCCTCAAAAATTAACAAGACCTTCATTTGGTTGTCATTTCTCTCATTTCCTCTCACAGACTCTCTCTCCTCTCATTCTTCTCTCTGCATTTCGGTCCTTGTGTGAACTCTCATCATCCTTGTTCATCTTCATCACACCTTGGTCGAACAAGGCAAGCAAACCATCAAGAAAACCAAGCAAACAAGCTAGAGTTCGAGAATTTCTCTTGCATGTCCATTTGAAGCTTCATTTCGGCTTAGGTGAGTTACTAAGCATCCATTTCTTTTCTTCATAGTTTAACATCATGCTTGTGCTAAGAGTTTGAACATTAAGCTAGGAAAAATAGAGAAAAACTAGTGAGGTTCTCGGCTAAGCAAGGGAAAGGAGAAGGTTTGAGCTTCAACAAAGGGTCTTGAGCATTTTGTGGTTGATTGCTAAGGTGAGGGTTAAAAGCTTTTGAAAACTCTTTGAAATTTCACATGCATGTTCACAAATGAGTATACTTGCTTCTGTACTTGAGTTATGTGGTCGTTCATGAGCTTAAACAACCATGCATGGCAAGAACTTCGCTTGAAAATGATGCTAGGTGAAGTCGAATTTATGTGACAGCTCTCTGACCAGTCTGTTCGAGGTAAGTTTAGCTAAGCAAATGACGTTGAAAATGCTTAAAAATTGGTGGGTGACTAGTTTGGACAGTTTTAAACATTTTTCCCAGAAATAGGCCTAAGCAAAGTTTGAATCTAAGGTCCTCAAAATGGCAAATCAATTAAATGTGACCAAATCTGGAAATCTGGAAAAATGAATCAGGTTTTGGCAGATGCACTGATCTTGTAGAACGAACCATATTTGACTTAGTAAATGTTTTCCAAAATGCATAAAAATTGTTGTGCGGATATATTTTTCAGTTCTGGACAATTTTGTCAGAAATGGACCAAAGCTAAAAAAGACACTAAGGATCTCAAAAACGTCAAATTCTGAAAAGTGTGCAAATCTGGACAGTTTTGTGCTACCTCACTCTTTCGGCCATAACTAATGATTCTGGACTCCAATTGATGCAAGGTTTGTTTCTGAGTTTAGTTAACTTCTTAAGCTTTAATTTGACATCTTATTCACTGAATTTGGAGATTGTTTGCTTACCCGATTGATTGTGAGAAAACAGCCTATTGCAGTGAGTGTTTCACTTAGCTATATGCATGGAAAACTATTGTAACCTCTCTTGTGGTGCTAATTGCTTGGAATTATGATGTTGGAATATTACGTGGACTGTTTTGAGTACTTGAGGATGCTTGAATGGAATGATGCATGACTTGAGAATAACCTTGAGTTGATTTAGGGTTTTAATCACACGAATAAGCATGAAATAGAAACCCTAATGACCATGTAGCTTTGCTAAGTGTTGATCTCTTGGTTATTGTGTGGAAGTTATATGCTTAGTGAGCTGCCCGGAAATGTGTTATAACTTCAATTATGGTTTTGACGATTGCATGTTGTCAAATAAGCTTTTCTTGCTACCGAACCCACGTAAATGTTGTTGCATGTTGAATAATTCGTATCACTTGATTATATGAGCTTCTCAATGATTTATATGGCCTGTTTTACATGTGTACATGGCTGCCCGTTTGATGTTCATATGACTCTACATGCCTTTCAAGTGAAATAACTTGCCTTATCGTGCCTCGTTTGACTACTTGTCAACGTGCGATCTTACAACTGTTCGGAGGCAACCTACTTTGTTGCCCTCCTAATGTGATATGTTAAATGTTATAAATGTGCATTGCATACGAGGTTGCAACCTTTCGTGTGGCATGGTAGTGTTTCACGCACGCCGGGCGGCATCGGACTTGCCGGTGTTACCGTGACTACCATGGTCCAATTCCCTCTCTCGCTTGGCATTTCACCCTCGAAGAGTTGGGTCATAGGTTTCGGGGTACATCCGGAGTACACCCAATTGGGAATGATAAGTGGATTACTGAAGTCGGCCGCACAATTGATTCGAAATCGAAATTGAGAGCAAATGCTCACCGTATCCTTAAAATGATTGGTAATTGTATCCGTTTCTCGATTTGTTTCTTATAATTGCTTACCATATTATTTGTAATATGTGACATGTTTTAAAAGGGGTTTTCATAATTGAACCAGAAAATGAGTTTCAAAACTTATTTCTCGTTCCCCCTCGCTGAGTTCATAAGGACTCACCCTCTTTTATCATCTCAGGGCAAGAAGAACAGGCACAAGAACCCGAGGATAATGTACCTAATGATGAACCCCTCGTGTGATTGTCTGTTATTGTTGTTTTGCTTGAACGTGACTACTTGTGTACCTTTTGCTGGTTGAAGACTATTTCCCTTATGATCTTTGTTGCTTGTGATGTAAAAGAACCCCGCTGTAATTTGGGGTCTAATTTTGGTTTGTACTTATTTTAAGTAGACTGATACTAGACATGACACTATGATCATTTTGCTTTTACTACCGCTAGTATTTGTCACAGGTTATGATGCTTAGTTAAGGAATAGGTAAATGAACTTATCCAATCTCAACAGGTACTCGTTAATAAGTTAAGATCAACAGGTATATTTTGAAACGAGAATAAATGGACAAACGAGACATAGTATCACGCTAGGTTATAAATCAAACAGGACGTCGAATTAACCAATAGGCAATTCAACTGGTGGAGTAATAGTAATCTTAGCTGGAATTGAATTTGAGATGGTAAATTTTGAGGCTGTTAGAAAATTTAGGTCAAAACAAAGAGCCCAATTACAACCGTTATGCTGCCGGATTTCCGGAAAAATTTTGAAGTCCAGAATAAAACATTAAGTGTTAAACCTCCTAGAATGATTAAGGATGTAAAAGGACTTGAATGTTTAGATCACACCCTAGTCTAACCTTTATAGGCCAGGTTGGGGCGTGACAGAGGGAACGAGAGATAATGTTTTTAAAAACACTTTTCCGGTTAATGCTATGAAAAACCCTTTTGAAAACATGTCATATGAAATAAGCAAGTTCATAACATAACATAAATATAAATGAACACATTTATCCGTCTTTCCTCCCCGAGGTCCTCTAGGAACCAAGTGAGAGTACTTAAACACATAGTGAAAAGGATACAGTGAGCTTTCAGTCTCAAGGTCAATCGGTGAGCATTTGCTCCCAAGATCATTTTCGATAATAGTTGTTGTGGCCGGCTTCAATCAACCACTTATCACTCCAAATGGGTGTACTCCGGATGTACCCCAAAATCCTATTACCCAACTCTCCGAGAAAGTCTAGCCCCCAAGCGAGAGAGGGAATTGGACCATGGTAGTCACGGTAGCACAGACAAGCCCGATACCGCCCGGCGTGCGTGAAATGTTACCATGCCAAAATGAAAGGTTGCAACCTTATATGAAATGCACATGTACGTCATTTAACAATTCACATTGGGAGGTCAACAAAGTTGGTTGCCTCCGAGCAAATATATGATCACATTTTGACATATTGGCACATAAGACATTGTAAGAACATATAATCATTTCATATATCAATTTGGAAGCAATTAAACTTTCACGAGTAGCCAAGTAATAATGTTCAAATAAGCCATTGAATATCTTTTAACAATTCACATTAGGAGGTCAACAAAGTAGGTTGCCTCCGAGCAATTATAAGATCACATATCGACAAGTAAACATACGAGACATGCTTTGACATGTAAATTTACTTTGTAAAACAGTTAGAAGCATGTGAACATTTAACGGACAGTCAAGTAATCACCATATAACAAGTCATATAGCTCATTTTAGTTCACATATCAAGTGTTGAGATCATACAAGCATGCAACAACACTTACACAAAACTGGGTACAAGAATAGTTTACTTATCAACATGCAATCATCGGGAATCATGTCTAGAGCTGTAAGGATAATTATGGGCAGCCTATTAACCTTCCTCAACATCAATTATAATACACACAAGAGTGTTTTATGACTCTGGAGTCTATGGGACTATTAGGGTTTACAAGGCCGTGCTCAGGGTTAGTTTCATTTACTAAGCACCACAAGTAATACTTAAACCACATCAAGCATACTTAACATTTATTAGGCAGCCTACTAATCACATAATTGAACACATTAACCATGATCATTACTTAGCAATTTTTCATAAGCAATAGGGCCTAAATTCGTGCTTACACATGCGATTAAGCCACAATTTGTCACGTAATTAAACCCAAGCCATGCATCAATTAATTAAGCATCCTCAATCATACAAAACAGCCCACACATCGTCTAATTGCCACACTTCCAAACATTCCATACCACAAGTAAAGTTACAACATGTTTCAAAGCATTTTACTAAACAAAAACCCTACTACAATGGTCTTTTTTCCCACATTCAATTAGTCAAGAAAATAATCTCCAAATTCAGTGAAAAAAATTTCAAATTGAAGCTTAATGAGTGATTTTAATCTAGGAACAAAACTCGCATCATTTGGAGTTCAGACTTAGCAGTTATGGCCAAAACCATGAGACTACACAAAACTGTCCAGTTTTAGACACATTACAATTTTTGCCATTATTTAGGGTCTTCAAATCCGATTTAGCTTTGCCCTATTTCTGACAAACATGTCCAGAACTGCAAAATCTAGTAATCTACCAATTTTCATGCATTTTTATCAACATTTAGTAGGTCAAAAACACTTCGTTCTACAAAGTCAGTAATCTGCCAGATACCTTTTTCATTTTTCCAATTTTTCCAGATTTAGACACCTTTCGATAGTTTGCCATTTTGGGGGTCTTAGAGTCAAACTTGGCCTTGGCCTATGTCTATGAAAAATGTTCATAACTGAAAAAACTAGTGACCTAACAATTTTTACGTATTTTTAGCAAGGTTTACTAAGCCAAATTCACTTCGTTCTACAAGGTCAGAAAACTACCAGCAAAAATGTTTTTTTACCTATCTTCAAGTTCTAGCCATTATCATGCCATGCATGAGTAGATAAGCTCATATACACACATATACAACAACTATAGAGGTAAATATAGCCACATGAGAGCATGCATGTGAGTTTTGAAAGCTTTTAAAAGAGTTTAACCCACACCTTAGCTTATTGATGGATGAAAATGTACAAATGCTCTTGAAATCGTACAAAAGGTCTTCTTTCCTTGCTTTGGCCAAGTGGTATCTCGATTTCCTTTAAATACCAGCTTAGTTAGCTTATGTTTAGTTTGTTCATGTTATTAGAACAAAAATAAATGGAAGAAAACTATCAAAACTTTACCTAGGCCAAAAATGAGAGGTTTGAGAGCTTGTGTGAGTTTTCTTGCTATATTGCTTGCTTGTGCTTGCTATGGCCGAGCTTAGGAGAGTCTTAGAGAGTTGTTAGGAGTCTTGAATGCTCAAGACGCAGCTAGAACCGAAATGGAGAGAGCATGGGAGAGTTGAGAGGCAAAATAAGAGTTTTGAAGAGTTGTTTGATTGTTTGCATGTGTGTATGTCGGTTTTGGCGCCTAGAGTCTGAATTTTTTTGTTGTTTTGAGTGTTATTTGAATTTTAGTAGTGTGTGGGGTGTGTTGCATGAAAAAGGGAGAGGCTTGGGTAGTGTGTAGGTGTATTTTTTTTAAGCTTTGTGTCTTGTGTTGTGTCATAGTTTGTCTAGATTATTTTTGTTTTGTCTATCCTAGGTAGCATGGTATCTTGTATTGTCATAGGAATGTTGGGAAATTAGGGAATCTAGGTAGAATAAAATATAGGAATGTTTGTTGATGAGTTTGAATTATAAATAGAATAATAGATAGTGGGAAATGTAGGAATAGTTTAGTGTTATTTTATTGTTAGTGGAGTTTGTAAAGAATTTAAATTTGGAATATAATATTGGTTAGTGGATTGTGTAGGATTATTTAATAGTCTAGTGCTTTGTGTAGGATTCTTTGTTGATTAGCATGCGCGCATGCTTTCCTAGATCTAGGGCACGCACTACGAGGTAAGACACGCACTACGAGACATGCAAAGAAATCAATATGGGGCACGAATCACGAGATAGACACAAACTATGAGGTAAGACACATACTTCAAGATAAATGCACGAATTCCAATGCAAATGCATGCAACCCTAGGTGAATGCACGTAAACCAATGCAAGGCACGTAATTCAATTCAATGCACGTAAATTGAGGTACGACTCTTAAACCTAGGTTAGGGCACGCATTTCAAGGTCAGTGCACACAAATCGAGGTATCACACGTAAATCGAAGTCAGGGCACGTAAGCCGAGGATTAGGGCATACAAATCTAGGTCAAGGCACGTATGACGAGGCATGCACTAAAATCAAGACAAGGCACGTAATCCATGGTCGGTCATATAATTCTGGGTCTATTGCATGTAAATCGAGGTAAGACATGTTATTTGGGGTCGGGCCTCACATCCTCCCCACCTTAAAAGAATTTTATCCCGAAATTCATTCTTGTTGAGGTCATTTAGACGGATTCCGACCATTGTTATTTTCCAACTACGGGTCATCCTTTGCTCTGTGATCTCTCTTACCACAACGAATTCACTTCTTAGCTTCCTCTAATCATTTAATTCGGTGTGACCCCTACATTTATAGTTCGTTCCTTTGAATGACTCTATTCTGTCCATTTGATCTTAAGGTTAAGTTCATTAACTAAGGTAAGAATCTCCAAACATGGTGATCAAATTTGTATCGGTATTCTAATAATATAACTATAACTCCAAAATCATGACTTATGTCGTGTCAATCTTGCATTCATACGTCAAAAGGAATATCACAATAATACCATGATCCAATGGTGACATACCCTAATTTCAAGATGATAGGTCTATATCCGATTTACATATCCTATCAACTAGCTTCAAAATTGTTAACACGTAGGACATACACAAGTTATGGATCATTTTCACAATACGACCCTATCTTCAAGAAGAACTCACCAAACAAACTAATCCATCTCAAGTCATCGTCTATCGATAGTATCATAGACCTTATCTCGTAGGTACCTTAGGTTAGCAAATCTTCTAATGACTAGACTCCCAGTTACAGGCTCGTATTCGCTAACATTCTTTCCCAATTTCATTAACCTTCACGCTCGTAATCAAGGAGAAAGACAGTTGAGATTCATTTAACTCAAACTCTAAGGTTTATTAGGTACCACCAACAAATTGCCATTGAAATTGCATGGGTAAACTAATCATGTTGCACTAGTTCAACTCTTCAAATAAGTTTCATTAGCTTGTGATCCACAATTTATTTCCTTATTCAAATTTCTATCTTTAAGTCACGAGGCTTCGGAATTTCTTTTAATCTTAACCAAGACTTCTAAGGTGAATAGTTTCAACCTCAAATAAATTCCACTCACCTCAATCCAAGGTAACGTCATATTAGGAAGACAATGGTCCTACTCACTTAGCAACCTAGTCATTCGTTCAAACACTCAATGCCTGCCAATATATCTTCAACATTAGTGTTACTAAGCTAGGTTCATAGCCATGTAAGTGATATCAATGCTCCACTAGGTTACCGACTGTACAACAACAGTCTGAGGACTATAAATGGGTACCGAAATGATCTAGCTCATAAGATACTTACCATACTAATCTAAGTAGCTTAGTACATGAAATAACTTCAAGGCTATGTCATCATAAGAATTATAACCACAAGTCATCCTACAATATAATCTAATAGAACTTCAAAAGTAATCAACCACTCATTTAACTATCCCTATAAAATCCACCCTCTATTCAACGACCACGATTCGAAGCCTACCAACCGTTAGTTTCTAGACGTGAAATGGTACACATAAATACAATTGTCTAATAGCAATCTCTTGTGTCATCATGACTCTAATTCATCTCTATCTTAACTAAATGAAATTTTACTCTCCTCATTCACATGTTCAACTAGCTAAGAACATCAAGACTCATCGACCTTAGGTTAGTCATCTAGTGCATAATTCAATACCTTACACTTCTATTCGACCTAACATTTTAGGTGTAGTCTTCCGAACACGAGTTCTAGCTACGTGAATTCCTCGATTCCAGCATCCCTATATCTTGTTATACTAAAGAATCATCAACCTTGTTAAATTCGGTCTCTAGAGTTGCTGACATGTCTTGAGGTTATCCATTGTTAAGTCACTCAAATACACTATCCATGTCTTAATAATCTAACCCTTAAAAGTAAACTATTGTCAACTTCCACGAATTCATCTCTTAATTTCTAGCTCGCGGTCTTACCATTTAGTGAACTTGAAACTCGCTAGTATACACCATATCGGATTCATCAATGCTTCATTCCAATCAAGTAAAGATTCAATCGTACGAGTATATTGCTAACTTCTTAGATAGTCTATCAAGCCAATTTTAAGATGTGAAAGATGGATTCAAAGCAACCTCTAAGTCAACGTCCACCATAAGCACATGAGAATATATACTACTCTACATATCTAATAGTATACTCTTATATCCTAAGGGAAGTTGTATGTCATTAACCTTTATACTTGAACCACAATTAGAAGAAGGGTTTAATGGAATCAAGAACTTCATAGCTATAAAATTGACAACTTAATCATAGGTATGGGTATTCCAAGACAAGGAGATAACTTTACCTCAACAATTATACCTGTGCTACACATTTTATATATGCATATCCAATAATACATACGATACATCGAGTACCTGTGAAGATGCAAGAAATCTCTAACCGAACCTGTTCGTTCTTCCTGCATAAATTCAATTCCCTGAAAGTCCTAATCCTAACTATCTATGTGTATAAACAATAATTCATGGTTATGTAACATGCACATGTATCAAAGAAGGAGTATAAAAGCATGTATGCATTATTGAGGGCATTAACGTGTCGGTGTGCATGACACAGAGTGCATATGGTCCACAAAGGTACATGATATTCAATGCACAAAGCAATTAAAGCACATTAACACACATTAACACATATAAACAAGACATCAAAATTACCTTAAGGCTTCTACCTACGGTCCGAGAGTTGAACCCGACTAATGCCTAGTTAGAAAACTAAGCTCTGATATCATTCTAATATAGGTGTCATGCCCCAACCCAACCTAAGGAGGCTAGACTAGAGTATGACCTAATTCATTTATACTTTTTCACATTCTTAGCCTTTTTCTTATGATTTAATGCTTAACATTGGCCTAGAACTCCAAAAGTTTTTGCGGAAAACCGACAGCATAACGGCTGTATTTAAGACATTTGGTTTGACCTATTTTCTAAGACGCCTCAAAACCTTTAATCATTGATTCAATTCCAACTAAAATTTCCTATTTTGTTATCAATAGATTTGCCTACTAATTTATCTCGATAGTCTCGTTTGATTTACAAGCCTAGCAGGATAACTATGTCCCGTTTATTTGCCAGTTCATGTCTTGCAAGTACTTATTATCCCTTAGCTTATGCATAAGAACCTAAGTAAGGTTAGATAGAGTTTCATTATATGCTGCTTCATCTAGTTGTTTAAACACCGATGATAACTACTAATCAAGATAATGAAAGCAAACAACCAAATAAAGAGTTTGTCGGGTTTTAATCAGTAAAAGCAAAAATTTGAATCAAATTACAATGGGGTTATTTACATCAACAAAATAAACAGTTTGCAATCAAACATAACATCCATATAGCAACCACTTTTAGGCAAAGCACAAAAGCACGTAGTCACTCCACGGAATCATCAACAAACACATTTTCATCAGGTACCTATTCCAAATCTGCTTCACCAGTAACAAAAAGAGGGTAAGTCCTTATGAAATCAGCGAGAGGGAACGAAAGATAACGTTTTTAAAAACTCTTTTCCGGTTAATCTTATGAAAAATCCTTTTGAAAACATGTCATATGAAATAATCAAGTTCATAACATAACATAAATATAAATGAACACATTTACCCATCTTTCCTCCCTGAGGTCCTCAAGGAACCAAGTGAGAGTACTTAAACACATAGTGAAAAGGATACGGTGAGCTTTCACTCTCAAGATCAATCGGTGAGCATTACTCCCAAGATCATTTTCGATAACAGTTGTTGTGGCCGACTTTAATCAACCACTTATCACTCCAAATGGGTGTACTTCGGATGTACCGCGAAATCCTACAACCCAACTCTCCGAGGAAGTCTAGCCCCCAAGCGAGAGAGGGAATTGGACCATGGTAGTCACGGTAGCACCGGCAAGCCTAATGCCGCCCGGCGTACGTGAAACACTACCATGCCAAAATGAAAGGTTACGACCTTGTATGCAATGCACATGTATGCCATTTAACAATTCACATTGGGAGGTCAACAAAGTAGGTTGCCTCCGAGCAAATATATGATCATATTTTGACATATTGGCACATAAGGCATTGTAAGAACATATAATTATTTCATATATCAATTTGGAAGAAATTAAACTTTCACGGGTAGCCAAGTAATCATGTTCAAATAAGCCATTGAATGTCTTTTAACAATTCACATTAGGAGGTCAACAAATTAGGTTGCCTCCGAGCAATTATAAGATCACATATCGACAATTAAACATACGAGGCATGCTTTGACATGTAAATTCACTTTGTAAAACAGTTAGAATCATGTGAACATTTAATGTACAGTCAAGTAATCACCATATAACAAGTCATATAGCTCATTTTAGTTCACATATCAAGTATTGAGATCATACAAGCATGCAACGACACTTACACAAAATCGGGTACAAGAATAGTTTACTTATCAACATGCAATTATCGGGAATCATGTCTAGAGCTATAAGGACAATTCCGGGAAGCCTATTAACCTTACTCAACATCAATTATAATACACACAAGAGTGTTTTATAACTCTAGAGTCTACAGGACTATTAGGGTTTACAATGCCGTGCTCGGGGTTAGTTTCATTTACTAAGCACCACAAGTAATACTTAAACCACATCAAGCATACTTAACATTTATTAGTCAGCCTACTAATCACACAATTGAACACATTAACCATCGGATCATTACTTAGCAAGTTTTCATAAGCATTAGGGCCTAAATTTTTGCTTACACATGCGATTAAGCCATAATTTGTCACGTAATTAAACTCAAGTCATGCATCAATTAATTAAGCATCCTCAATCATCCAAAACAGCCCACACAACTTCTAATTGCCACATTTCCAAGCATTCAATACCACAAGTAAAGTTACAACATGTTTCAAAGCATTTTACTAAACAAAAACCCTACAGCAATGGTCTGTTTTCCCACATTCAATTAGTCAATAAAATAATCTCCAAATTCAGTGAACTAATTTCAAATTTAATCTTAATGAGTGCTTTTAATCTAGGAACAAACCTCGCATCATTTGGAGTTCGAACTTAGGAGTTATGGCCAAAACCGTGAGACTACGCAAAACTGTCCAGTTTTAGACACATTACGATTTTTACCATTTTTGTGGGTCTTCGAATCCGATTTAGCTTTGGACTATTTCTGTCAAACATGTCCAGAACTACAAAATCTAGCAATCTACCAATTTTCATGCA
>CM075768.1:37290465-37292965 GCA_037974665.1 Ehretia macrophylla
GTTGCCAATATCTTCCGTACGGCTGGGCACATTGGTGAACGTTTGTAGCACGGCTGCCTACGGTGCTGCACGACGGCGCACGATTAGGCCTCGAATGTGGCACATACTTGGGGCACGTACTTGGAGCCTCAGATGAGCTACGGCTTGGCACGCAGTTGGGGCACGGCTTGGCAAGGTTGTTGCGTAATGCGGTCACGCATCGGGCACGATGGGGTAAGCACCGCACGATGGTGCTCGCATGCCGCACGAAGGTGCTCGCATAGGGTGCCAATGCAGCAGGATGGTGTGCGCATGCTGCACGATGGTGCTCCCATGTGGCCCGCATGCTGCAAGAAGGTGGGCGCATGGGGTGCCCATGCCACACGATGGTGCGCGCATGCCGAACGAAATTGTGTGCATGGGGCGCCCATGCCGCATGATGGTGCGCACATGGGGCATGCATGCCGCAATATGGTACGCGCATGTGGCCCACATACAATACGAAGGTGCACGTATGGGGTGCCCATGCCGCACGATGGTGTATCCATGGGGCGGAGATACCGCACGATGGTATGCGCATGCCGCATGAATGTTGCGCGAATGAGGTACCCATGTAGCACGACGGTGTGCACATAGGGCGCCCATGCCCCACGATGGTTTGCGCATGTGGCCCACATGTCGCATGAAGGTACGTGCATAGGCCGCCCATGCCGCACGATGGTACGTGAATGCCGCACGAAGGTGCGCATATGGGGCGCCCATGCCGCACGAAATTGCGTACATGGGGAGCGCATGCCTCAATATGGTGCGTGCATGTGGCCCACATGCCGCACGAAGGTGCGCGCATGGGGCACCGATGCCGCAAGATGGTGCGCGCATGGGGCGCCCATGTCTCACGATGCTGTACGCATAGGGCGCTCATGGCGCACGGTGGTGCACGTATATGGCGCGCATGCCGCACTAAAAAATTGCACATGTGGCCTGCGTGCCGCACGATGGTGTGCTCATGGGGCGCCCATGCCGCACAATGGTGCGCGCATGCCGCAAGAAGGTGCGCGCATGGGGCGCCCATGCCGTACGTTGGTGCGCGCATCGTGCGCGCATGCCACACGATGGTGCATGCATGTGGCCCGCATGCATCACGAAGGTTCGTATATGGGGCACCCATGCTGCATGAAGGTGCGCTCATGGGGTGCCCATGCCGCACGATGGTGCGTGCATCGGGTGCGCATTTCGCATGGTGGTGCGTGCATGTGGCCCGCATGCTACACGAAGGTGTGCGCATGGGATGCCCATGCCGCACAATGGTGTGGGCATTGTGCGCGCATGCCGCACAATGGTGTGCTTATGTGTCCCTCATGCGGCACGAAGGTGCGCGATTGGGGCGCCCGTGCCTCACCTTCGTGCATATATGGGGTGCCCATACCACACGATGGTGCGCGCAAGTGGCGCACGCGGGGCTCTCAAGGGGCGTTGTTGGGGCACTGTTGGGGCACGGCTGGGACACTATTGGTGTATGCTTGGGGGACGATAGGGGATGTTAGGGGACCGCTTTGGCACTACTAGAGGACGTTGGGCACGGCGGGTAATGTTAAACATTCGGGGGTAATGGGCATGCGGAATGTATTATGACACAAATGTGGACATTGATGTCCTTTTACAAGTGGTTTCCAAATCTATGAAGTAGTCTTAACCTTTCCTTTGTCCGACAAACAGTTCGTCACATTTGCGATGAGACGATTGCTGATGATTCAATGTCGTGGCGATCCAAGCACCATGCAGCCTTGAAGCTGTCCCCCGGTTGTTTTTGACGGGCTTGTACAATGCGCGAATCGCCTAGCACACGTCGCCATGGTCCTCGCAGAGTCGTAATGTGATGGACGTGGTCTAGTGTCGTGGCGATCCAAGCACCGCATGGGTCGGAAGGTAGTTTCCTTGTCCCATTATGTGTATACGGGTGCATACAGGGGGACGGTTGAGGTATGCGCAATGCGCGAATCACCTAGCACATGGCGTTGGCTTTCGTTAAGGGTCGTTGCGAGCGTTGCGATGAGACAATGGCTACACCTTCAATGTCGTGGCGATCCAAGCACCGTGCTCCTTGAAAGCCGTCCGATGGTGTATTCCTATTGGCCTACGCGAATCGCCTAGTACACAATGCCATGGTGCTCGCTGAGTCGTAATACGACGGACGTGGTCTTGTTTCGTGGCGATCCAAGCACTACGTGGGCAGGAAGGTAGTTTTCTTGTACCGTTCTGTGTATACGCGTGTATACAGGGGGACGGTAGGGGCATGCGCGATGCGCGAATCGCCTAGCACACGGCCTTGGCTTTCGTTAAGTGACGACATGAGCCTTGTGATGAGACGATGACTAGAGCTTCAATGTCGTGGTGATCCAAGCACTGTGCTGCCTCCAAGCCATCCGACGGTGTGTTCCTATGGGCCTACGCAATGCGTGAATCGCCTAGCACACGACGCCATGGTCCTCACTGAGTTGTAATGCGACGAACGTGGTCTAGT
>CM075768.1:37297965-37330465 GCA_037974665.1 Ehretia macrophylla
TAAGAGGTCAAACAAGTTAGAGAATCAAGAGGCTAATAGTTTAATAAGAAAGCATGATAACTAAGATAAGGAATATCTCAGCACCTATCAGTTAAATAAGTACGAACAAAGAATGATGACGGATCAAAACAGTGCTGAGTATGTTGAACAAATATTCCTGAACAAGTAAACATTTCAATTCTTGATGATTGTTCATGGAACCAATAAGTAAGTTGTACTTGAGGCAAAATGAAATTAAGAAATAAGAGATGATTAATTCAATAGAAAATATAAGTGTCAAGATAATGAGTATCTTAGCACGCAATAACCAAAGAAGTATAAATAAGAAAGGACAGTGCTGAGTATATTAAATGAGCAATTACAAGAAAAGTAATGGCTTAGGATTTAATAATAAAACAATAGGATTAACATAGATCAACAAGAATGACAATGATGTACATAGGTAGGGAGTACATCAAGCAAGTGAAATTCGAACAAATAAATGGTATACCAAAGGAAAAATTACTTTCAAATGAATAGTAATAGGATGAAATGAAATATATTGAAATCAATGGCTGGAGATATAGAATGAAATATAGAAGTCTCAAACCTTAACTCCAATAAACGACATTGCTATAAGAAGCAAATATGAATGTTATGAATAGAAACAATGTCAAATGAGTATAGGATCCATTAGTCAAATAAGTAAAACTTTCAAGAAACAATTGATATGCTAGAAAATTGTAACTCTCTCTCAAATAAGTGAGAATATAGTAGAAAAGAATAATAAGACCAATAGAATAGGAAGCACAAAAGGGGTGTCCCACCTACACATTTAAATACCAACAAGTCAAATCCTATAATCTATCTTCCTCCAAAACAAGACACTAAGGAGATCTAGAGAACCTATGGAGTCATAACAATTACCAAACAAGATAAATCACTCCAAAATTTTACATTCCGTACCAGATCAATCACCAAACAAGATAAATCACCGATTACCCAACAAGATTAACTAATGAAGACTCCAAAATCTGATAACTCAATACAAATTCATACTAACCCATTATAACACAAGAGAATCCCCAATCAACAATTTAGAAAGTCACACCACCTAGAACTCAAAAGCTTGATGTAGGCAAGTAAATGTTCAGTCACCAAAATGCATTCTTATTTCCTCAAATAATTCTATCTCCCAACAATTACATCTTCTAATAAAGTAACTTTAGTCAGGAATTACACCAATTGTCTCCAAGGTTAAAAGATCAAAACTCCAAAATATCCATTAATAATATAGCAATCCCAAATAGTAGAAATACTCACATGTTATACCACACTTCATTTCATTCACAAATATACATCACTAATTCCTCAAATAAATTCATTCTAAAATAACCTCAAGAAAGTAAAGTATGAGTTGAGACTCCAAAAGTGAATGATCACAACCTCACGGAAACCTCAACTTATGATCCATCTCCAAGTAATAACAAGTTAAACATGGCAACAAAAGTAATTATAATCATCAAGATACATTGCTATTTCCTCAAACATCTTCATTCTCGGTAAAGGAACATCAAGAACATATCCATTAAACTGAGATTAAAATCCATAATGCTATCAATTAAAATCTCACTGATAAACTACTAGAATAATAATAATTCAAAATCATGGCCTACCTCTATTTCCGAAAACTCTTGCAATCATCCTTACTTCACCCAAAAGAATTGTCCACAGTTATGGAATATATACAATTATATCTCATGAAAACAAGTACCAACATATTACATGATTATCATATATTACAACATTATCACATAACACACAATTCAGCATATAAGACTCCAACATCACATAAACAGGTTATATCACAGAAGTAAGTTATAAACAATTAAAGTCACATAAGCAACAAACTTCACATAAGACAAGTTGATCACGTAACACACATTGGTTACTTAAATTACATTGAATACCTAAAGCACATTATTTCACATAAGCTAGTTATAAACAATTAAACCACATAAACAACTAACTTCACATAGACACTTCAATCACATAAACACATTTGTCACATAATACACATTAATCACAAAATGCATATTAAATACAACACATTGAGTACGTAAGATACGTTATCACATAAAGCATATTGACCACCTTAATTCACTTAACACATAAAACATATTGATCAGTTAGAAAGTTAGTCACATAAGTAAATTAATCACATAAACATATTAACATATGTTTCACTTTTCTATCAATTAATACATACTTGTATGCTTAGACCACTACCCACATTCCGAGGATACCCTGGTTGACAGCTAAACATGCACTCTGATACCACTTAATGTCACGCCCCACCTCGACCCCCCTTAAGATCAGTCAGGAAGCAACAGAATTTCGACAGTATAACGACTGTAACCTAGATACCGAGGCTCTAAACCAATCTCTTCGAAACTCATACATCCAACTCCAAAATAATTCAACAATTAACAAAACAACCACAACTTACAATAAACATTCTTCACCATTGCATCCATAGGTCACATCATACATTTATTATATAACATACATTTCCAAAATAGATTATAACCAATTCAGCAACCTAATCATGTTCCAAAACAAAACTACTAAATTGGAAATATACATAAGTCTTATAATTGAGTAAGTTATATAATATAACATACTACAACAACTAAGACAAATTCATGGCAATGACTCTAGCACACAAGACTCGTCCACATAAAGCACATTCTCAGCTTCCTGAGGCATGTATCCATATTCCTGTTCTGTAACACCTGTATGCATGAAATAATTGAGAGTGAGCTTATATAAAACAAGACTAGTGAGGATTCGATAGATCTCTAACAGTATTTATTATACTCCTTGGAAATCATCCTTTGAGCAGTAAACACACAATAAACATCAATAACAATATAAACACATAAACTATAATGACCATTCAATAAAGGATACTCTAGTTGCTGTAGCTCCAAACGCCGTCACGATCTCAACCAACTTCTTATCACCCCTATGGCACACACACCCGAGGTACCTCACTAGCCCTGCCCTCCATGGCATCTCCGCCCATGCAAGAATAGGGTTGCCTCTGATAGCCATGCCATTTTCAACCCGACGCCCCCACACCGCCCGAGATGTGGCACACGCATATCAAGACTCATCAATAATAATAAACATTCAATCACAGGAGGACAACCTTTTCCATTGACTATTTCCCGGTTCATCAATAATCAATAATCAATAATCAATAATGCATCAATCAATTCCACAACATAAATTAATCAATTAACAACTAAACCACTAAGTTAGATGACAAAGCAGGCCACCCAACTTAACATGCATTTGACACGCAACCAAACCCTAATCTACCAATCAACAACTCACAATTCAATTACTCAAACACAACCCGATCATCTAAAGGCATATATCAACATTTTAAAGAAGGACAACCTAAACTTCTAATAATCATAACTTACATTCAAGTAATCAAACAACTCCAAACTAGTTCCTATCACTCACTCACTCAATCAACTACATAGCCCCCTCGGAAATCAACCAAAATACATCCAAATCATGCCCAACAACCCTAAAACCTCAATGCACCTAGTCTGAAATTTCTGGACTTTCACACCGACATCACAATCAAAATTTCGGCATTAGAACAGCATTACCCCATATTTAACAAACTTTTACGAATTGGCGGCAATCGATTCCAACCACTACAACTCAAAATATTCAACAAATAGCCAACAACTCAACTTTTAATACCCGAAAATAAAAATTCATGCTACAATAGTTCAAATCTTATATAAACGCATATAAACGATCCTTAGCATGCACTAAGAAATAATATAAAATCAATTCAACTTTCTAACGGTTCAAAATTCAATTATATGCAAAAACATAAAAGATGACATTTGAGATCTAGAATTTTTCTCTCACCTTTGATGGTTTTTGATGCAAGAAAGATGTAGAATGGATGCCCAACAAGCAAAATCAAGCTTTGAATGAAGTGATTTGGAATTGAATTGCAAAATCTATGAGAAAAATGCTTTGAAAAGCCTTGAAAATGCCTTATTCTTCCTCCTCCTTGAACTCACAGTTTTTTGTGTGTTTTGGGGTGTTTTTGGCTTGTTTTAATGTGTGGTGATGATATAAGCTCAAGGTCAACACAAATAATAAAGGTCAAAGTTAGTTTATGTAGTCTTTTAATTGTTTTCTAGTCTTTTAATTGTATTTTTAGACTATTTTGCTCACAAACATGCATTCAACATTTAGACTATTTTAAGTAGTATATTTTTAGTTGACAACATGTTTCACATGCATAGACTTACACCCGACTCGGTTAAAAACTCAATTTTTGCAAAAGAAGGTGAAAAGTCATATTATTTGTTTTCAAATGGCTTTTGAATGCACAATTAATCTAAAATCATTTAATAACACATATAAATATATTTATATTAATATATACTAGGTCAAAGAAAGTCAATACAAGAATCGGGTTTAGAAGAAATCACTATTTGGCTAAAAAAACAAGACTTTTCGCCCGAAAAATCTATTTAAATTACTATTCCGTTTCAAAATCAATTTTTATCAAACATGGGTCTATTAATAATAGAGAACTAGGTTTTAAGACGTTTAAAACACCCCTGTAAAAATTTTAGCGGACAGGTATTCAAAATACTATTCATAAAAATCGCCGATAAAATTTTTGATGCCGATTTTGATGAAAATTTCATGAATGCACACATAGCATGTATTAGGAATATAAATCACATATATAACATATAAATAGGTCAAATCACGCAAATCAATGCAAAACACATAAATCGAGGTAAAGACAAAATATGGTGTCTTACGTCCAGACATAGTAAGGATTGACAGACTGAGAGCTCTTTCTTGATTCTATGGGTGGTGATGCATGGCCGTTCTTAATTGGTGGAGCGATTTGTGTAGTTAATTCCGTTAACGAACGAGACCTCAGCCTACTAACTAGCTATGCGAAGGTATCCCTCCGCAGCTAGCTTCTTGGAGGGACTACGACTTTTTTAGACTGCGGAAGTTTGAGGCAATAATAGGTCTGTGATGCCCTTATGTCACGCCCCAACTCGACCCCTCCTATAATTAGTCAGGACGCAACGGAATTTCGGTAGTATAACAATAGTAAATAGGATACTGAGGTCCTAAACCAATCTCAATAGAACAACATACATTAACTCCACAACCATACAACAAGTAACTCCTCAATAAATACAACACACATCAAAACTATATTATACAATAATCATTCCTCGTTATACGCCTCTGTTCCAACATAATACATAAACCTTAATATACAATACAAAACATATTGAGCCAATCTAGCAACCTAATCATAAACAAAAGAAAGGCTACTAAGACAACATCAACTAATTCATTAACTTATCAACATCTTATACATTATAAACTACAAAGCAGATAAAAGTCTACTAAGTTAATTTACAAGATAATAAAACATGTATGACATCACGGATAAGACTCTGGAACATAGGACTCATCCACGTAAGGCACGTTTTCCACATTCTCCTCTTCAGGAGGCACGTACTCGTAATCCTGCGAAAGTACACCTGAATGCATGCAATAATAGAGAGTGAGCTTATATAAAATAAGCCCAGCGAGGATCCGATAGATCTCGAGCAAGGTCTACTAAACTCCTTGGAATAATCCTTTGAGTCAGTAAACACACAATAACAACAATAATAATATCATCACATAACTATATGACCATTCAATAAAGGATACTCGAGTTGGTGTAGCTCTAAACACCATCACGATCACAACAGCCTTCTTGTGACTCCCATAAACTCACGCACCCGGGGTACCCCAATAACCTCGCCCTCCATAACACCTCCATCATGCGAGCTGGAGGCAATCTCTGATAGTCATGCCGTTATCAACCCGACAACCCAATGCTGCCCGAGAGGTGGCATACACATACCAGAGACCCAGCAATAATAATAAACATCAATCATTCACAGGAAGACAGTCTAGCAGAACTATTTATCTCTCGGCATCAATCATCAATCAATAATCATCAATAATCATATTATCATCATAATAACATCAATAACCAATTTAACAACATATAACTAAGTTAGATGACAAAGTAGGCCATCTAACCGAACATGCATTAAACACACAATCAAACCCTAATTTACCCGTCAACAACTCACAATTCAATCACTCAACCCGCACCCAATCAACTAAGGCTCAATCTAACATTTTAAAGAAAGACAACCTAACTTCAAATAATCATATCTTACATTCTACTAATCCAAACAACTCCAAATCAGTTTCTATCACTCACCTATTCAACCAACTACATTAACCCCCTCGAAACCCACCCAAACCACACCCAAATCATGCTCAACAACCCTAAAACTCTAGTGTGTCATGGCTGAAATTTCTGGATTTTCACCCAAACATCATAATCGGAAATTCGGCATTACAATGGCGCTACCACGTAATTATCAAACATTTATAAACCGTCGACCATCGATTCTGATCAACACAACTCAATTTAATCAACATTGAACAAATTAATCAAATTTAAATACCCGAAAAATAAAAATTATTCTACAACCGATAAAAATTCGTAGTATTACAGGTAAATGATCCATAGCATGCAAGGAACAATAATCTAACATCATATTAGAATTCTAACGGTTCGATTTTCATTTATACGCAAAAATGTAAAAGACAACTTTTGAGATCTAGAATTTTTTCTCTCACCTTTGATGCGATATAAGCCTAGGAATACGTGCAATACGTGCCCTACAAGCGGAATCCAAGTCGGCAAGAAGTTCTACCGACAAAAACTAGGTTTTTCTTTGAATTTTTGCTTGGAAAACCTTGAAACTTTTTGGCTTTTTGTTGTCCTATGGCTCTCAGCCCTTTGTGTGTGTGTGGAGTATGTTTTGTGTTGTGTTGAGTGTGTGTTGATGACTATATGCAATTAAAAGCTTGGTCAAATAAATAAAATGCAAAGTCAAAGTAGTATTTTTAGTCCTTTAATTCATTTTCTTGTCTTTTAAATGCATTTTCTTAATCACCAAAGTTCAAACAATTATTCAATACCCAAGATAGCTCAAGTAGGTTATTTTTAGGTGACAAGAAGTTTTACAATCAAACAATTTCACCCGAGTCGGCTTAAAACTCGATTTTCGCAAAAGTCGGTGTAAAAACCCTAATAAATTCTTAAGCCAATTTTAAAACCATTTTCATCAAACATAGGTCTATTAAAGTCTGTGGACTAGGTATAGAAGGGTTAAAAATACCAGTTTCAAAATTTTAGCGAACGTGTTTCAAAAATACTATTCATTGAAAATTGACGATAAAATTTCTAACTCTGTTTTTGACGAAAATTTCATTAATGCACATTTAGCATGTTCTAGGAGTATTGATATCAAAATTACCACATTCTAAGTCACATAGCACATAGACATGTTAATTTACGTAAAACGAGATAAGATAGAAAAATACGATTTTACATTCTCCCCCCCTTAAGGAAATTTTGCCCTCGAAATTCTTACGTGATGTACTGAACAGATCTGGGTACTGCTGCTGCATCTGATCCCGTCTCTCCCAAGTAGCTTCGTCGATACCGTGATGCTTCCACAACACCTTAACCATCGGAATCTTCTTCGACCTCAACTCTCGTTCTATCTGATCAAGAATACGAATCGGATGCTCGTCATAAGTCAGATTCTCATGAAGCTGTAACGGCTCTGGCTCAAGAATATGAGAAGGATCTGGATTATATTTCTGCAAATTAGACACGTGAAATACATCGTGGACATTAGAGAAGTTCTCCGGTAAAGCCAACCGATATGCCAACTTACCAACCCTGCCGGTAATCTCAAACGGCCCAACAAATCTCGGACTCAGCTTTCCACCTTTACCATAACGAACAAACCCCTTACGAGGAGACAATCTCAAGAAAACCCGATCTCCGACTGCAAACTCCAAATCCCGACGACGCTTATCAGCATAACTCTTGAATCTACTCTGCGCCGTAAGCATTCTCTGCCTGATCAACTGAACATTCTCGATCTTTTCTAGAAGCTTTGGCATGATAGTCGAATCAATAGTCTTTATCTCTCCTACCTCGTCCCAATATAAAGGTGAACGGCACTTACGACCGTAAAGAGCTGCGAAAGGTGCCATCCCAATAGTAGCTTGATAACTATTGTTATAGGCAAACTCGGCAAGTGGTAGATGTTTCTCCCAATTCTTTCTGAAGTCCATAACACAAGCCCTAAGCATATCTTCCAGAATATGAATAGTCCGCTCAGACTGACCGTCGGTCTGTGGATGATACGCGGTACTGAAGTTCAACTGAGTACCCAAGGTCTCCTGAAGTTTCTCCCATAAACGAGAAGTAAATCGAGGATCTCGATCTGAGACAATACTAGATGGAATACCGTGAAGTCTAACAATCTGATCCAAATAAAGACCCATCAACTTTGTAACCTCATCTCCCATCCTCATCGCAATAAAATGAGTTGTCTTCATCAAACGATCCACGACAACCCAAACTGCATCATTGCCCCTCGGAGTTCTAGGCAAACCAGTGACGAAATCCATCATAATATGCTTCCATTTCCACTCTGGTATAGCCAACGGCTGAAGCAAACCTGCTGGTCGTTGATGCTCGGCTTTCACCCTCTGACAAGTCAAACATCTAGATACAAACTGAGCAACATCCCTCTTCATATTATTCCACCAATAATGTTGCTTCAAATCCTGATACATCTTGGTTCCACCGGGATGAATAGTATACTTAGAATTATGAGCTTCCTCCAGAATACCTTGCCTCAAGCCTAGTTCATCGGGAACACAAACCCTATTCCAAAACCGAAGAATACCGTCCTCATGCAGTTTAAAGTCAGACTGATCATTCGTGATCTGATCCTTGATCTTCTGAAGTTTAACATCAAGTTGTTGAGCTTCCCTAATCTGAGACAACAATAAAGGCTGAATATGGAGATGTGAACACATTACCCCAACCTGAGTCAACTCCGGTCTCCAATAAGTGAATTCCTCAAGAATCTCCCACTTCTTGATAGCCAAACAAGAGATACTTTCCTTACGACTAAGAGCATCTGCTACAACATTTTCCTTGCCAAGAAGATAATTGATAGAACAATTATAATCTCCAAGAAGCTCCATCCACATCCGCTGGCGCATATTCAACTCCTTCTGTGAGAACAAGTACTTCAGACTCTTATGATCAGTGAAAATCTCAAACTTACTGCCCCACAGATAATGACGCCACTTCTTCAGTGCGAAGACAACTGCTGCTAACTCACGATCATGAGTCGGATAATTCACCTCATAAGGCTTCAACTTCCTGGAAGCATAGGCAATAACTCGGCCATCCTGCATAAGAACACATCCCAAGCCCTCCTTGGACGCATCGCTGTAAATAACCATATTATCGGTCCTCTCTGGAAGAGCAAGTACTGGAGCAGTAGTCAACCTTTTTTTCAACTCCTGAAACCCACTCTCACACTTCTCAACCCAATTAAAGATAGTCCGTTTCTGAGTCAACTTAGAAAGTGGCCCAGCAATCTTCGAGAAGTCCTTGACAAACCTACGATAATAACCTGCCAAGCCAAGAAAGCTACGGACCTCGGAAACACTCTCTGGCCGTTTCCAAGACATCACCGATTCAATCTTAGTGGGATCTACAGAAATTCCGCTCTGTGTAATAACATGGCCAAGGAAAGATATGCGTTGCAGCCAAAATTCACATTTGATGAACTTGGCAAACAACTGATGCTCCTGCAGCTTCTCTAATACAAGCCGTAGATGTTGTTCGTGCTCTGATTTAGATTTAGAATAGACCAAGATATCATCAATAAAGATTACCATGAACTGGTCTAAATACGGCTGAAAAACCCGATGCATAAGATCCATGAATGCTGTCGGTGTATTAGTTAATCCAAAGGGCATAACAACAAACTCATAATGCCTGTACCGAGTCCTGAAGGCAGACTTCGGAACATCCTCCGTGCGAGTCCGAAGCTAATAATACCCCTGCCTCAAATCAAATTTAGAATAGACTTTGGCTCCTTGAAGTTGATCTAACAACTCATCAATTAGTGGAAAATGATACTTGTTCTTGATGGTCACCTGATTCAAACCACGGTAATCAATACACAACCTCAAGGTACCATCCTTCTTCTTCAGAAATAAAACAGGAGCTCCCCAAGGTGAAGAACTCTGCTGAATGAATCCCTTCTCCAATAACTCCTGCAACTGAGTCTTCAACTCCTTCAACTCAGCTGGTGCCATCCGGTACGCTGATTTAGAAATAGGTTGAGTACCGGGAATAAGATTGATCACAAACTCCACATCTCTCTCTGGCGGTAACCCTGGCAACTCCTCGGGAAATACATTGGGATATTCCCGAATAATAGGGACTTCCTCTAGCTGTAGCTTATCAGATGGCTTGTTGATCAAATAAGCTAGATAACCCGAACACCCCTTACTCACCAACTTAATGGCTTTAGTTGCTGAGATAACAAAACTCGTCTTTGTACCCCGGTTCCCTACTACTTCAACTACTGGCTGATCTGGCAACCGAAACTGTACTACCTTGGTTCTACAGTTCAACTGGGCATCATACATAGAAAGCCAATCCATACCCAAGATAACATCATACCCCCGAATAGGAAATAAAATAAGGTCCGAAGGAAAATTATGCCCCTTAACATGTATTATACAATCCTTACATACTAAGCCAGTAACATACTTATCAGTCAAAGAGGTACTAATCTCAACCACATAAGGCAATCTTTCAGGTTGCAAATTAACACGTTGCACACAAGCAGGAGTAATGAAAGAATGTGTAGCACCAGAATCAATCAACACTTTAACAAGTTGATCAAGTATAAGGAAGTTACATTCCACAACTGCAGTCTGCTCAGGTATCTCCTCTAAGTCAACTGCATAGGCCCGAGCCTGAACCCGCTGCTGCTGAGGTGCACTGGCCGCAGGTCGGCCCTGATAACCTTGAGTCGCTGTCCGACCCTCAGTCCTCGAATACCTAGGGCAATCCCTTGCCTTGTACTGATTGCTGCCGCAACCTTAACACGTCCCTGCTTTCACCCTGCAATCGGCCTCCACATGCCCCGTGCGGTTGTAATGTGTACAATGCGATGATGATGCACTAACACTGCCCCTAGAAGAACCAGGAGCTGAAGAAACAGCTGATCTAGCCTGCTGCTACTAAGGCCTTACCAAACTAGGCCTGTACTGACCCTGAGACTGGGCTGGCCTAAACTGAGACTGAACCTGATATGACCTTTGCTGAAACTGAGGCCGATAATAACTCTGCTGCCCCTGTGGCCTAAAAGAACCCTGTTGTGCTGGTGGCCTGAACACAGCCTGCTGTACTGGAGGCCTATAAATAACTTGTGATAACCCGAACCCGGCAAGCATTTAATAGCACTGGACTGCTTTTGATTAAATGTTTAATTAGTTAAATCAACCAATTTGCACTAATTTTCATATTTCTCTTGGAAGCATTTAGTAATTGTATATTGAATCATTGAAAGGTTGTTATCTACATCTATTAATTATAGTAATTGAATTTATTCTCTTGTATTTAATTAAGTGCCATCTTAAATGTTAATATTTAATTGCACTTGATTACATGTTTATATTTATTTGTTCATTTGTAACTTAACATTAACTTCACAATTCTTTAAAATGTTCTAGAAATAGTTATATTAATTATTTTAAATGAATATTGATTATTTTGATTGTTTTGATTATTTTAATAATCGGTTTTGGTTGTCTTGCATTAAAATCACTCGGTTTTCAAATAAATGAGAAAAGTAACTCCGAGTCGGAGTGAATTTTAAACTATTCTACTATTCTACTTTTCAAATAATTAAAGTTTTATATTATTGCTCATCACTTTATTAGTGATCGATTAGTGACTGTTCGATCGTAGAATTTCAAAAATAGGAGTTAGAGAAATATTCTTCGGACTTAGTGAAAAATGTTTTTAGCTTAATTTAACTAGTTTTAGTTGTTTTTCATTTAATTGCATTGTTTTAACTTGAATTAGATTTAATGGCATCAAAATAAGCTTATTTGATTATTTTTAACTAAAGTTTGATTTTGCAAAAGACCAAAATGTCCTTGTCACTATTTAAATTAAAAAAAAGGCAAAAATGTCTCAAAACAAAACCAAAAATGACCCTTGTGTCCCCACCCTTGGCTGAATGGTTTTCAAGAGAAAAAAAATGATTTTGCTTTCAATTTCTTCTACAATCGTGCGTGGAACTAGTCGAGGGTCATGGCTCAGGTCCTTGCGGGTCTTGGTCTTCAATATCTGTGACGGTTTTCATGCTTTTGTGCATTTTAATTTGAATTTGATTTTTGTGTCAATTTTTTAGATTTGATATTTATCGCGTTATAATGCCTGTTATTGCTTGAAATAGCTTGCTTAGGGTTCGTAGAGCATTGCTTGTTAGTTATTTAGCAATTTTTACGGTTGAAATAGCGTATTTGAAATTGGGGAAGAACATTAATAGTGAATTATGAATAGTAAACCCTAGAATTTTGAATTTCTTTCCGAATTGCGATTGATTGATTTGGATAGGTGTCATTAATGATAGAAAGCTAAAATGTGAAATAAAAACAGATCGACCTTTGTTAAAATTGAAAATTAGACAAAGAAACGTAAAGGGGCCGTTTGACCAAAAGTTGACCGTGCTCGAATTGAGTTCGGGGTTTTGCAATTGAGGGCATGGAAGCACTTTTGACGTTGTTGTGGCGTTGATTGAGTGACCGGTTACCATAGTTGAAGTTCAAACGCAGTAGGTGGACTTTCGGGCCTCGGGTGAGAAAGTGAAGGTTAGTGACATAGAAACGTGCCTTGTAGTGCCTGAGTGAATGTAGTGAAATCGGTTTCCTAATCCCGTAGCTCGTTTGCTCGTAATTGCCTTTAGAAGTTAGGGATTGAATAGTGATATTTGTTGTTTTCGTGTTTGAACTGCTGTTACTTGTTTAATTGGTGTTATTGTTGCTTATTATTGCTTGTTATGCTTGAAAAGTTGGTTGAATGCTAGTATTGATTGTGATTGCTTGTTATCTCATTTGTTGTCACTAGTTTGTATTGTTGTGCTATCGCTCGTTTATTGCCTTGTATCGAGTCTTGCATTGCATAGTGTCCCGCGCGTGAGTGATGGGCCTCTCTGGGTAGCCTCGGGTTGCCAGTGTTGGTTGCTCTAGCTCCGTGGCTATTCCCTCTACTCGCTTGGGTTGCATCCCAGGGAGATTTGGGTCGTAGAATTGATGGTTACTCCCGGGGTATTCCAAACTGGTGTTATAAGGTGATTGCGCGCTTATTGTCATCGTTGTCAACATCAAGCTCAAGATTGATGTATCGCTCGTGAAATAGTACAATGCTCGTATGAGTGAACCATAGCCGTCAGAGTGTGGTATAGCTTTGAATGGTTGTGTTAATGCTTTCAGTAATTGCTTATTGTATTGATTATTTGTCTTGATTGCTTATTTATCAGTTATATTGCTTAACTGTCTTATTTGCATTGCACGACTTTTTTTTCTTTCCAATTCGATATATGTCTCGCCCTCACTGAGTATACGTGTTGTGTATACTCACTCCTTACCACCACATTTTAGGAAATGTCATGTTAGCTGGAAAGTTCGTGCTTGAAGAGTTGTCTTGCATGCCTTTGTGGCTTGAGTTGTCGAAGTTGTAAAGATGTATGCTTTCATGTATTATATGTATTTAATGTCAAAAGGAATGTAATTTAAGTTTCATTAGATTGTTGAAGTAGTTTGATAAGTTAGATTATGTATCTAGTTAGTATAGCTTTACTTTGATGCATGTTTGTAATGTCCAAAGGAAAAGAGTTAGAATGGTTTGATAGTCTAACTTATGAAATAGGTTAGCACGATTTAATTGTCAAGCATGAATGTACTTGTAAAAGATGTGAAGAGGTAGGTTAGTCTATAAACTGGAAATGTATATTTGCTTGTGATTGCTTGTTGAGAACAAGGCTCGGATGGCCTTGAGGTATTTGAATGTTTGGACATGGTATTGGTCCTCTGGTATGCTATCGCAGGTTTTATATTTCGCCTAGAAACAGGGGAGACTCCGTCCGTTTTCCCTAAAAATTATGCTCGGGTTTGGTTTAGGTTGTGATTAGATCGATTGATAGAACTCCCGGTCTCGAGAGGGATTGGGGTATTACAGGTGGTATCAGAGCTTAGTTAGCTCATAAGCTGGGACAAGGTCCTCGGTCTGGTGGGTAGTGATTCTTGAATGTGTGCTTGTTAGGTGTGTCTTGAAAGTGTATTCTTGTATGTGAGATTGTGTGTCTTGACCTGAATGTGTGCTACTATATGATAAAGTTATGTGTTATGTGTTAATTGTGTGCTATGTAAGGTGAAGTGTCAAGTTGTGCATTGAATTGACCTATTGAATTGGCATCGTGAATTGAATCAACCTCGTGAATTGTTATTTGCTTGGAGTATTGCTTGTAATGTGTGTATTGAAATGTCTTGAATTGGGTATGCTGTGATTTGAATTGGTTATGTTGTTCTTGATTTGATTGTCGTGCTTGAGTGACTTTGTTGAATAACTGTTTTACAAATATGCTTGCATAATAGATTAAGGCATATATGTATAAATAAGATATCTTGGCATTCATACATGTCCTGTTGAACTAGTAAGAAAGACTTCTCCCTCCCCTGAAGAAAGTGGTTCACAGCTAGCCTCTCAAGGTGAATGGATTGGTAGGAAATGAATGGCATTTAATTAGTCTTGATTTGGGAGTTGGTGTTTGCTTTTGGAGCTTGGTCATTGGCGAATCTCTAGGGTCCTCCTATGTGCTTAACAGTTGTGAAAGAGTAGCTCTCTCTTGGGGTTTTATTTGGATATTCTTTGGAGCATTCTTTGGTTTTCTTAATGGGTATTCTTTGGAGACTTTTGTTGGCATTTCTCGGTGGATTTGGCTATTGGGATTTTAATCGGCCTTACTGCACAGTATTATCTATGGTATATGTGTCTCGATCTTTATTGGTGTGATACTGGCATCCCTGATTGGAAATTCTTCAATGGTATTTTCTGGAATTCTCAGTGGTCAATTATTTAATATTTACTTATTAGGCAAACTTGGCTACCTTCTTATTGAAGCATTGTTTCAGATATCTTCTTTAGTGTTCCCCAGTAGGTTTGGTATTTGGAATTCCTATCAGACTTATTGTATAGTACTACTTATGGTATTGTTTGAAATTATTATTGGGCGTTCTATTGGTATTTTCCTTATTGGCAAGATTGTATGAAGTTCTCACTTGGCAAATAGTGAAGAAGCCTCAGAGTTTGGTTTTGGTGGGAAACTATGTTTGTTATTCAACTTGGTTGTTTTATTGGGCACATTGTATTTTCTCTGCTATTTCCTTAGATATTCTTCTCAGCATTTGATAGCGATACTCGGAATCTAATGGGTTGTCCTATGGTGTTATTATTTGGAAGGCTTCTTTGGAACTTTGGAAGTATATTTGATTGGGTTTCTTAGTATTTTCTTCTATGAAATTCATGACCAGCGGGGTACTTCTTTGGACCTCTAGATGGAACCTTTGATTGAGCATTTATTTGGCTTTTTGCTTGGGTAGTCTCGGGGAGTAATAGTTGAACTTCTACTAGAGATCCGTGTATGGGATATTCATTCGGTAATCCTCTTAACATTAATATGTGATGTGATTTTCTCTCCAGTATCTTTGATTTAGTCTTTATTGGTATTATCTCGGCGTTTTTGGTTGGAATTTATTCTTCTTCGGTCTTCGTGTCAACGGGATTCTTGTACGGTATCTGCATTTGAGCTTCTATTTGGCGTTACTACTTGGCATTTCTACTTGAACTTTCCTATTGGTCATCTTGATTAAATACTTGATCAGTAGCTAATGAAGACTAGTCAGAGTTGGATTTTAGGTGATGCAGAGTCCTATTGGAAGAAGAATTGCGAGGACGCAATTGTTTTAAGGGGGGAAAGATGTTATAACCCGAACCCGGCATGCATTTAATAGCATTTGTCTGCATTTGATGAAATGTTTAATTAGTTAAATCAACCAATTTGCACTAATTTTCATATTTCTCTTGGAAGCATTTAGTAATTGTATATTGAATAATTGCAAGGTTGTTATCTACTTCTATTAATTATAGTAATTGAATTTATTCTCTTGTATTTAATTAAGTGCCATCTTAAATGTTAATATTTAATTGCACTTGATTACATGTTTATATTTATTTGTTCATTTGTAACTTAACATTAACTTCATAATTCTTTAAAATGTTCTAGAAATAGTTAAATTAATTATTTTAAACGAATATTGATTACCTTGATTGTTTTGATTATTTTAATAATCGGTTTTGGTTGTTTTGCATTAAAATCACTCGGTTTTCAAATAAATGAGGAAAGTAACTCCGAGCCGGAGAGAATTTTAAACTATTCTACTATTCTACTTTTCAAAGAATTAAAGTTTTATATTATTGTTCATCACTTTATTAGCGATCGATTAGTGACCCTTCGATCGTAGAATTTCGAAAATAGGAGTTAGAGAAAAATTCTTTGCACTTAGTGAAAAATGTTTTTAGCTTAATTTAACTAGTTTTAGTTGTTTTTCATTTAATTGCATTGTTTTAACTTGAATTGGATTTAATGGCATCAAAATAAGCTTATTTGACTATTTTTAATTAAAGTTTGATGTTGCAAATGACCAAAATGCCCTTGTCACCATTTACATTAAAAAACAAGGCAAAAATGACTCAAAACAAGACCAAAAATGACCCTTGTGTCCCCCCCCCCTTGGCTGAATGGTTTTCAAGAGAAAAAAAAATGATTTTGCTTTCAATTTCTTCTACAATCGTGCGTGGAACTAGTCGGGGGTCGTGGCTCGGGTCCTTGCGGGTCCTGGTCTTCAATCTCTGTGAGGGTTTTCATGCTTTTGTGCATTTTAATATGAATTTGATTTTTGAGTCAATTTTTCAGATTTGATATTTATCGCGTTATAATGCCTGTTATTGCTTGAAATAGCTTGATTAGGGTTCGTAGAGCATTGCTTGTTAGTTATTTAGCAATTTTTATGGTTGAAACTGCGTATTTGAAATTGGGGAAGAACATTAATAGTGAATTATGAATAGTAAACCCTAGAGTTTTGGATTTCGATCCGAATTGCGATTGTTTGATTTGGATGTGTGTCCTTAATGATAGAAAGCTAAAATGTGAAATAAAAATGGATCGGCCTTTGTTAAAATTGGAAATTAGACAAAGAAACGTAAAGGGGCCGTTTGACCAAAAGTTGACCGTGCTCGAATTGAGTTTGGGTTTTGCAATTGAGGGCATGGAAGCACTTTTGGCGCTGTTGTGGCGTTGATTGAGTGACCGGTTAACATAGTTGTAGTTCAAATGCAGTAGGTGGACTTTCGGGCCTCGGGTGAGAAAGTGAAGTTTAGTGACATAGAAACGTGCCTTGTAGTGCCTAAGTGAATGTAGTGAAATCGGTTTCCTAATCCCGTAGCTCGTTTGCTCGTAATTGCCTTTAGAAGTTAGGGATTGAATAGTGATATTTGTTGTTTTCGTGTTTGAACTGATGTTACTTGTTTAATTGGTGTTATTGTTGCTTATTATTGCTTGTTATGCTTGAAAAGTTGGTTGAATGCTAGTATTGATTGTGATTGCTTGTTATCTCGTTTGTTGTCACTAGTTTGTATTGTTGTGCTATCACTCGTTTATTGCCTTGTATCGAGTCTTGCATTGCATAGTGTCCCGCGCGTAAGTGATGGGCCTCTTTGGGTAGCCTTGGGTTGCTAGTGTTGGTTGCTCTAGCTCCGTGGCTATTTCCTCTTCTCGCTTAGGTTGCCTCCCAGGGAGATTTGGGTCGTAGAATTGATGGTTACTCTCGGGGTATTCCAAACTGGTGTTATAAGGTGGTTGCGCGCTTATTGTCATCGTTGTCAACATCAAGCTCGAGATTAATGTATCGCTCGTGAAATAGTACAATGCTCGTATGAGTGAACCATGGCCGTCAGAGTGTGGTTTAGCTTTGAATGGTTGTGTTAATGGTTTTAGTAATTGCTTATTGTATTGATTGTTTGTCTTGATTGCTTATTTATCAGTTATATTGCTTAACTGTCTTATTTGCATTACACGACTTTCTTTCTCTCCAATTCGATATCTGTCTCGCCCTCACTGAGTCTACGTGTTGTGTATACTCACTCATCACCACCACATTTCAGGAAATGCCACGTTAGCTGAAAAGTTCGTGCTTGAAGAGTTGTCTTGTGTGCCATTGTGGCTTGAGTTGTCGAAGTTGTAAAGATGTATGCTTTCATGTATTATATGTATTTAATGTCAAAAGGAATGTAATTTAAGTTTCATTAGATTGTTGAAGTAGTTTAATAAGTTAGATTATGTATCTAGTTAGTATAGCTTTACTTTGATGCATGTTTGTAATGTCCAAAGGAAAAGAGTTAGAATGGTTTGATAGTCTAACTTATGAAATAGGTTAGCACGGTTTAATTGTCAAGCATGAATGTACTTGTAAAAGATGTGAAGAGGTAGGTTAGTCTGTAAACTGGAAATGTATATTTGCTTGTGATTGCTTGTTGAGAACAAGGCTCAGATGGCCTTGAGGTAGTTGAATGTTTGGACATGGTATTGGTCCTCTAGTATGCTATCACAAGTTTTACATTTCGCCTAGAAACAGGGGAGACTCCGTCCGTTTTCCCTGAAAATTATGCTCGGGTTTGGTTTGGGTTGTGATTAGATCGATTGATAGAACTCCCGGTCTCGAGAGGGATCGGGGTGTTACATAACCTGCTGGCCCTGCGGCTGATACGGCCTCTTACTAGGCTGACTAGACACAAGCTGATCCCCCTTCCTTTTCTCTAGTCTATAAGCTGCCTCAAAAGCCTCAGTGAAAATATCATACCGATTCAGAGCCATCACATCCTGAATCTCGGGCCTCAACCCCAACATGAACCTACGAGTCCTCCGCTCCTCGTCTGCCACATACTTCGGTGCATACCAAGACAATCGAGTAAATGTGGCCTCATATTGAACCACTGTAGCATCTCCCTGTACCAAGGCTATAAACTCTGCCTCTTTCCGTTCCCTCGCAATCCTCGGGACATACTTTGCCCGGAAAGCCATTAGAAAGGTACCCCAAACATAAGGAATACCCTGTGCCGCCCAGCTAATCGTTACCGTGCGCCACCACTCCTCTGCCTCATCATCTAACAAGTACACGACAAAAGAGACTTTCTGCTCATCAGTATAGCCAAGTGGATCATAAATCTTCTCCAACTTGCTAATCCATGCCTCTGCCTACCTATCATCCGGCTCCCCCTGAAATCTAGGTGGATGATATCCTAAGAACTCCTTCAGGGTACCACACCTGTGGTTACCACCCTGAATATTCAGTAGCTGAGCCTGTATAGCCTGATTCTGGGCAGCCTGCCCTGCTAATAACTGTGCCTGACTAGCCATTCTCTGTGCAATCCTCTCCTTAGCTGCCCCGAGTCGGTCATCATCCCTATCACGGCCCGGTGCTGCGTTACCCGGAGTCTCATCAATCATCTCAGGCCTATCTTTGGTTCTCGGTCGACTGGCCATTCTACTAATCAAAGAGTTAGCACAGTTATAGCACGTAAACAGATTATAAACAATTATTAACACCTAAACAACAAACTCATATAAAACACATAAACAAATTGATCACATAATCACATAAGCACTAAATCACATAATCACTTAATCATTTAACCATTTAAAACATAGTTCACTTTTCTTTCTTTTCATACATACTTTCATGCTAAGAACATTACCCACATTCCGAGAATACCCCGGCTGACAACTAACATGTGCTCTGATACCATTTAAATGTCACGCCCCAACTCGACCCCTCCTATAATCAGTCAGGACGCAACGAAATTTCGGCAGTATAACGACAGTAAATAGGATACCGAGGTCCTAACCCAACCTCAATAGAACAACATACATCAACTCCACCACCATACAACAAATAACTCCTCAATAAATACAACATACATCATAACTATATTATACAATAATCATTCCTCGTTATACGCCTCTGTTCCAACATAATACATAAACCTTAATATACAATACAAAACATATTGAGCCAATCTAGCAACCTAATCATAAACAAAAGAAAGGCTACTAAGACAACATCAACTAATTCATTAACTTATCAACATCTTATATATTATAAACTACAAAGCAGATAAAAGTCTACTAAGTTAATTTACAAGATAATAAAACATGTACGACATCACGGATAAGACTCTGGAACATAGGACTCATTCACGTAAGGCACGTTTTCCACATTTTCCTCTTCAGGAGGCACGTACCCGTAATCCTGCGAAAGTACACCTGTATGTATGCAATAATAGAGAGTGAGCTTATATAAAATAAGTTCAGCGATGATCCGATAGATCTCGAGCAAGGTCTACTAAACTCCTTGGAATAATCCTTTGAGTCAGTAAACACACAATAACAACAATAATAATATCATCACATAACTATATGACCATTCAATAAAGGATACTCTAGTTGGTGTAGCTCCAAACACCATCACGATCATAACAGCCTTCTTGTGACTCCCATAAACTCATGCACTCGGGGTACCCCCAATAACCTCGCCCTCCATGACACCTCCGCCATACGAGCTAGAGGCAATCTCTGATAGTCATGCCGTTATCAACCCGACAGCCCAATGTTGGCCGAGAGGTGGCACACATATACCAGAGACCCAGAAATAATAATAAACATCAATCATTCACAGGAGGACAGTCTAGTAGAACTGTTTATCTCTCGGCATCAATCATCAATCAATAATCATCAATAATCATCAATAATCATATTAGCATCATAATAACATCAGTAACCAATTTAACAACATATAACTAAGTTAGATGACAAAGTAGGCCATCTAACTGAACATGCATTAAACACACAATCAAACCCTAATTTACCCGTCAACAACTCACAATTCAATCACTCAACCCACACCCAATCAATTAAGGCTCAATCTAACATTTTAAAGAAAGACAACCTAAACTTCAAATATTCATATCTTACATTCTACTAATCCAAACAACTCCAAATCAGTTTCTATCACTCACCCATTGAACCAACTACACTAACCCCCTAGAAAAACAACCAAAACACATCCAAATCATGCTCAACAACCCTAAAACTCTAGTGTGTCATGGCTGAAATTTCTGGATTTTCACCCAAACATCATAATCGAAAATTCAGCATTACAACGGCGCTACCAGATAATTATCAAACATTTAGAAATCGACGGCAATTGATTCTGATCAACACAACTCAATTTAATCAACAATGAACAAATTAATCAAATTTAAATACCCGAAAAATATAAATTATGCTACAACCGATAAAAACTCGTAGTATTATAGCCAAATGATCCCTAGCATGCAAGGAACAATAATCTAACATCATATTAGAATTCTAACGGATCGATTTTCATTTATACGCAAAATTGTAAAAGACAACTTTTGAGATCTAGAATTTTTCTCTCACCTTTGATGCGATATATGCCTAGGCAGGCGTCCAGTGCGTGCCCAACAAGCGGAATCCAAGTCAGCACGAAGTTCTACGGACAAAAACTAGGTTTTTCTTTGAATTTTTGCTTGGAAAACCTTGAAACTCTTTGGCTTTTTTTCTCTTATGGCTCTCGGCCCTTTGTGTGTGTGTGGAGTGTGTTTTGTGTTGTGTTGAGTGTGTGTTGATGACTATCTACAATTAAAAGCTTGGTCAAATAAATAAAATGCAAAGTCAAAGTAGTATTTTTAGTCCATTAATTCATTTTCTTGTCTTTTAAATGCATTTTCTTAATCACCAAAGTTCAAAAAATTATTCAATACCCAATATAGCTCAAGTAGGTTATTTTAGGTGACAAGAAGTTTTACAATCAAACAATTTCACCCTAGTCGGCTTAAAACTCGATTTTTGCAAAAGTCGGTGTAAAAACCCTAATAAATTCTTAAGCCGATTTTAAAATCGTTTTCATCAAACACGGGTCTATTAAAGTCTGTGGACTAGGTCTAGAAGGGTTAAAAAGTCCAGTTTCAAAATTTTAGCGGACGTGTTTCGAAAATACTATTCATTAAAAATCGACGATAAAATTTATGACTCCGTTTTTGATGAAAATTTCATGAATGTACATTTAGCATGTTCTAGGAGTATTGATATCAAAATTACCACATTCTAAGTCACATAGCACATAGACATGTTAATTCACGTAAAACGAGATAAGCACGCAAAACGAGATAAGATAGAAAAGTAGGGTTTCACACCTTAGATGTTCTAGGCCGCACGCGTGCTACACTGATGTATTCAACGAGTCTATAGCCTTGGCTGACAGGCCTGGGTAATCTTTGAAATTTCATCGTGATGGAGATAGATCATTGCAATTGTTGATCTTGAACGAGGAATTCCTAGTAAGTGCGAGTCATCAGCTCACGTTGACTACGTCCTTGCCTTTTCTACACACTGCCCGTCACTCCTATCGATTGAATGATCCGATGAAGTGTTCGGATCGCGGCGACGAGGGCGGTTCGCTGCTCGCGACGTTGCGAGAAGTCTACTGAACCTTATCATTTAGAGGAAGAAGAAGTCGTAACAAGGTTTCTGTAGGTGAACCTACGAAAGGATCATTGTCGAACCCTACGAAGGAAGAATGACCTACGAACCTGTTTAAACGATACAAGGCCGACGCGGGGGAGGCGGCCCCCCCCAGCCCACGTGTCAGTCCCGAACCGGGGTGAACGCCCTACAAACAATGAACCCCGGCACAGAATACGCCAAGGAAAATAAAAAATGGGGGCCAGCCTATCCCAGCCCCATCCGCGGTGTACCGGGTTAGGCCTCGGTCTTTTACGAAATGAAAATGACTCTCGGCAACGGATATCTTGGCTCTCGCATCGATTAAGAACGTAGCGAAATGGGATACTTGGTGTGTTTTGCAGAATCCCGTGAACCATCGAGTCTTTAAACGCAAGTTGCGCCTGTAGACGTTAGGCCAAAGGCACGTCTGCCTGGGCATCACGCATCGCATCGTCCCTTCTACCCCAAGTCCAAACACTAGGTCACCGGGTTCGTGCGTGGGGGCGGATTGTGGCCTCCCGTATCTTAAGGCGCTATTGGCCGAAATGCGTTGGTTGCGTGGGGACAGACGTCACGACAAGTGGTGGTTGGTCCATTCAACTAGCGAGTTGTCATGCGTTGTCCCATCGCGCTTGCAGGACTTAAGATAGACCCTCCAGCACCGTGCGCTACGGCTGCAACCCCAAGTCAAGTGGGATCACCCTCTGAGTTTAAGCATATCAATAAGCGGAGGAAGAGAAACTTACTAGGATTCCCTTAGTAACGGCGAGCGAACTGGGAACCGCCTAGCTTGAGAATCGGGCAGCTCCGCCGTCCGAATTGTAGTATGGAGAAGCATCCTCAGCGGCGAACCAGGCCCAAGTCCCATTGACAGGGGCGCCAGAGAGGGTGAGCGCCCCGTTGTGCCTGGACCTTGTTGCACCACGAGGCGCTGTAGGCAAGTCGGGTTGTTTGGGAATGCAGCCTTAAGCAGGCAGTAAATTCCGTCAAGGGCTAAATACAGGTGAGAGACCGACAACGAACAAGTACCACGAGGGAAAGAAGAAAAGGAGTTTGAAAAGAGAGTCAAAGAGTTCTTGAAATTGTCAGGAGAGATGTGGATGCGGGCCGACGATGCGCGCCCCGGTCGTATGCGAAATGGCGAGAGTCGGTCCGCCGATCGGCATAAGGCGCGAACCAGCGCGGACTTGGCCGGTGGCCAAAACCTGGGTAGTAGATATACCCGCGGAATGCCGTCACCTAGATCGTGGTGGGGTAGAGCGCCCCTTCGGCATGCTTCGGCATCTATGCTCTTCTGGTGCTGGCATGCGAGCTCCCCATTCGACCCGTCTTGAAACACGGACCAAGTAGTCTAACATGTGTATGAGTCAACGGGTGGGTAAACCCACAAGCCACAAGGAATCTGATTGGTAAGATCCTCCCCGGGGGGTGCACCGCCGACCGACCTTGATCTTCTGAGAGGGGTTCGAGTGCGAGCATACCTGTCGGGACCCGAAAGATGGTAAACTATGCATGAGCGGGGCGAAGCTAGAGGAAACTTTGGTGGAGGCCCGTAGTGATACTGACATGCAAATCGTTCGTCTAACTTGGGTATAGGGGAGAAAGATTAATCGAACCATCTAGTAACTGGTTCCCTCCGAAGTTTTCCTCAGGATAGCTGGAGCTCGCGTGCGAGTTCTATCGGGTAAAGCCAATGATTAGAGGCATTAGTGGTGCAATGCCCTCTACCTATTCTCAAACTTTAAATAGGTAGGACGGTACGGCTGCTTCACTGAGCCGCGCCATGGAATCAAGTGCTCCAAGTGGGCCATTTTTGGTAAGCAGAACTGGCGATGCAGGATGAACCGGAAGCCGGGTTACGGTGCCCAACTGGTCGCTAACCTAGATCCCACAAAGGGTGTTGGTCGATTAAGACAGCAGGACGGTGATCATGGAAGTCGAATTCCGCTAAGGAGTATGTAACAACTCACATGCCGAATCAACTAGCCTCGAAAATGGATGGCATTTAAGCACGTGACCTATACCCGGTAGTCAGGGCAAGTGCTAGGCCCCGATAAGTAGGAGGGCATGGCGGTCGCCGCAAAACCCAAGGCGTGAGCCCAGGCAGAGCAGCTGTCGGTGTAGATCTTGGTGGTAGTAGCAAATATTCAAAAGAGAACTTTGAAGGCCCGAGAGGGGAAAGGTTCCGTGTGAACAGCACTTGCACATAGGTTAGTCGATCCAAAGGGGTGGGGAAAGCCCGACAGATAGCGCATTCTGCTCATGCACCGAAAGGGAATTGGGTTAAAATTCCTAAACTGGGATGTGGCAGTTGACAGCAATGTTAGGGAGTCCGGAGATGTCGGCGGGGGCCTCAGGAAGAGTTATCTTTTCTGTTCAACAGCCTGCCCACCCTAGAAACGACTCAATTGGAGGTAGGGTCCAGCGGCTGGAAGAGTACCGCACGTCGCGCAGTGTCCGGTGCGCCCTTGACATCCCTTGAAAATCCAGAGGACCGAGTGCCGTCCATGCCTGGTCGTACACATAACCGCATCAGGTCTCCAAGGTGAACATCCTCTGGTCGATGGAATAATGTAGGCAAGGGAATCGGCAAAATGGATTCGTAACTTCGGGAAAATGATTGGTTCTGAGGGCTGGGCACGGGGGTCCGAGTCCCGAACCCGTCAGTTGTCGGCGGACTGCTCGAGCAACTCCTGCAGCTAGAGCGGGTCGCCGCGTGTCGGCCGAGGGACAGACTTTGAACAGCTCCCTCGGGGGCTTTCCCCGGGCGTCGAACAGCCAGCTCAGAACTGGTACTGACAAGGGGAATCCAACTGTTTATTTAAAACAAAGCATTGCGATGGTCCCTGCGGATGCTCACACAATGTGATTTCTGCCCAGTGCTCTGAATGTGAAAGTGAAGAAATTCAACCTAGCGCGGGTAAAGGGCAGGAGTAACTATGACTCTCATAAGGTAGCCAAATGCCTTATCATCTAATTAGTGACGCGCATGAATGGATTAACGAGATTCCCACTATCCCTATGTACTGTCCAGCGAAACCACAGCCAATGGAATGGGCTTGGCAGAATCAGCGTGGAAAGATGACACTATTGAGCTTGACTCTAGTCTGACTTTGTGAAATGACTTGAGAGGTGTAGGATAAATGGGAGCCGAAAGATGAAAGTGAAATACCACTACTTTTAACATTATTTTACTTATTCCGTGAAGTGGAGGTAGGGCACTGCCCCACTTTTTGGACCCAAGGCTTGCTCTGCGGGCCGATTTGAGTAGAATACATTGTTAGGTGGGGAGTTTGGCTGGGGCAGCACATCGATTAAAAGTTAACGCAGGTGTCCTAAGATGAGCTCAACGAGAACAAAAATCTCGTGTGGAACAGAAGGGTAAAACCTCGTTTGATTTTGATTTCCAGTACGAATACGAACCGTGAAAGCGTGGCCTAACGATCCTTTAGACCTTCGAAATTTGAAGCTAGAGGTGTCAAAAAAGTTACAACATGGATAACTGGCTTGTGGCAGCCAAGCGTTCATAGCGACGTTGCTTTTTGATCCTTCGATGTCAACTATTCCTATAATTGTGAAGCAAAATTCACCAAGTGTTGGATTGTTCATCCACCAATAGGGAACGTGAGTTGGGTTTAGACCATTGTGAGACAGGTTAGTTTTACCCTACTGATGACAGTGTCGCAATAGTAATTCAACCTAGTACGAGAGGAACCGTTGATTCACACAATTGGTCATCGCGCTTGGTTGAAAATCCAATGGCGCGAAGCTACCGTGCGCTGGATTATGACTGAACGCCTCTAAGTCAGAATCTGGGCTAGAAGCGATGCGCTCGCTCGCCACCCATTCACCGACCCGCAGTAGGGGCCTTCTGTCCCCAAGGGCACTTGTCATTGGCCAAGCCGTCATGACGGGAATGTCGCGCCAGCCGCCTTGAAGTAAAATTCCCAATTAGCAGCGGGCAGAATCCTTTGCAGATGACTTAAATATGTGATGGGGTATTGTAAGTGGCAGAGTAGCCTTGCTGCCACGATCTACTGAGATTCAGCCTTTTGTCGCTCTGATTCGTCCGTCCCCCCTCATCGCCTATCTCCACCCCATCCGCTATCCAATCCTATCCCATCAACCAACACTATTTCACCCAAATAGGCCAAGAGGTTCAACGCCCTATGCCGCTCCCCAAGTGTGTCTCCAAGTGCCTAAGTAAGTCATAAGTTGTAACCTAAGTGTCGACGCGCGAATGCCCAAGTGTTGTCAAGTGCTCTGCGCCCAAGTCCAAATAACTTAGCCCAAGTTAGTTTTCCACGTTTGCTATATGCATAAGTGCCGCCGCAAGTGTCGTGGGGTTTTAAGGCAATGATGATGACCAATTTTATCCAAGTGCTATGTGCTATGCCCAAGGATGCCCAAGTGCTATGTGCTATGCCCAAGGATGCCCAAGTGCTAGACCCAAGTGCTATACCCAATGATGCCCAAGTGCTTTGTGTTACGCCCAATTATGCCTAAGTGCTATGTGCTATCCCCAAGGATGCCCAAGTGCTATGCCCAAGGATGCCCAAGTCCTATACCCAAGTGCTATGCCCCAATGATTCCCAAGTGTCGACGTCATAAGTTTTAAGTGTCGACGCACGAATGCCCAAAGTGCTATACCCAAGTGCTATGTGCTATGCCCAACGATGCCCAAGTACTATGTGCTATGCCCAATGATGCCCAAGTACTGTGTGCATGTGCACCCAAGCTCCATGTCCAAGTGCTATGTGCACCCAAGTGCTATTCCCAATGATGCCCAAGTACTATGTGCTATGCCCAAGTACTAACAGGCCCTCAGCTGGCCGACCCCGCGCATCGTCTCGAATGACCAAATGTTAGACAGCCTATGCTTGCTTCATAAGAGATGGCAAAAAATTTGAATCCGACCTTGTGTGATGTCGGCCCGCCGAGGTGCCTAACATTATTCCCTTAGCATTAATAGTGACTGAGGTTATGTTGCCCCTATCTTCAGCATGGCTAGGCACGTTCATGAACGGTTGCGGCACGGCTACCTACGATATTGCACGACGGCGCACGATTGGGCCTCGAATGGGGCAAGGAACTTGGGGCACATACTTGTGGCCTCGGATGAGCTACAACTTGGCAAGCAGTTGGGGCATGGCTTGGCAAGGCTATTGCGCAGTGGGGTCGAACATTGGGTACAATGAGGCAAGCACTTGGATGATGAGGCCAAACGATAGTGCGCGCATGCCGCACGAAGGTGCGCGCATTGGGCGCCCGTGCCACAAGATGGTGCGCGCATGTCACAAGATGGTGAGCACATGTGGTCCCCATGCCGCATGAAGGAGCACGCATGGAGCGCCCATACAACACGATGGTGCGCGCATAGGGTACACATGCCGCACGATGGTGCGCGCATGGGGCTCCCATGCCGTATGATGGTGCGCGCATGCCACACGAAGGTGCGTGTATGGCGCGCCTATACCACACGATGGTGCGCGCATGCCGCACTAAGTTGTGTGCATGGGGCGCCCATGCCTCACGATGGTGCGCGCATCGGGTACGCATGCTGCACGATAGTGCATGCATGTGCCCTGCATGTCGCACGAAGGTCCGTGCATGGGGCGCCCATGTCGCACGATAGTGCCTACATCGGGCGTGCATGTCGTACGATGGTGTGCACTTGTGGCCCGCATGCCGTACGAAGGTGCGCGGATGGGGCGCCTTTGTCGCACGATGATGCACGCATCGGGCGCGGATGCCGCACGATCGTGTGTGCATGGGACGCCCATGCCTCGCGATAGTGTGGGCATCGTACGTGTAGGCCACACAATGGTGCGCACATGTGGCAAGAAGGTGCACTCATGGGGCGCCTGTGCCGCACCTTCGTGCACGCATGGGGCGCGTATTCTGCACGATGGTACGCGTAAGTGGTGCATTCGGGGTCCTCAAGGGGTACTGTTAGGGCACTGTTGGGGCACGGCTGGGGCACTGTTGGGGGACGACTGGGGGACTTACCCTTGGGGGACGATAGGGGATGTTGGGGGACGACTTTGGCACTACTTGGGGACGTTGGGCACGATGGGCAATGTTAAACATTCGGGGGTAATGGGCTTGCGGAATGTATTATGTCACAAATGTGGACATTGATGTCCTTTTCCAAGTGGTTTCTGAATCTATGAAATAGTCTTAACCTTTCCCTTGTCCGACAAATAGTTCATCGTATTTGTGAGGAGAATTAGATTAATCGGGTTCCCAATCTATCCAAAAAAAAATTTAATGCCAAGTATCATGTAAACCAATTAATTTACGAATTAATATAAATTTTCCTAATTTTTCTAGTATTTTTTTCTGATTTTTCACTATTTTTTGTAATTTTTAAATATTAAAAATTAATTTAATGTATGAATTAATATAAATTTTTCTAAATTTTCTACTATTTTTTCTGATTTTTCCAAATTTTTTTGCAATTATTAAATATTTAAAAATATTTTTTTAAAAAAAAATTATCTTGAAGCATTTGGATATCATATGCTACCAATAAGGAGTAAGTTGGGTACGAAGATCATGCCACATGGGGCCATTTATAGGGCAAAACACCGATTATGAATATCTGGCAAAATGTACGTTACTGCTATCACTTGGATTTTTGCATCTAAATGTACTATAGGGGGTATGTGGAGTCAAGCCCCTAGGTTGAGGTCCATGTGGGGGGACGTTGTGGGCACTTCGTGGCACATTGTGCGCTATATCGTAGGCTATATTGTGGGCGGGAATGCCTACCGAGTGAATCACGCCGAGGTATTGCATTGCATGCCCGTGTGTTGGGGTTATGCCACCTTCGCCCTGCGTCCCTCAGCATATCCCTCGGCGCGGTACCATGATGGCTAATGAAGAACGCGGTGGCTTCCCTAGCCCCTCATTATCCATCTTGGTGCCACAACACCGTCGACATCATTGCGATGGCTAATGAGGGGGCGAGTGGTTGGCCAAGCACAAAAGTAGCTATCCCCATTCCGCCGGCTAGGTACCCGACGTGTCGTTGGGCCTACGCAATGCACGAATCTCCTAGCAGATGAAGCCATGGCTGTTTTCGAGTGGATGCGCGCGGCCATGGTCTAGTGTCGTGGTGATCTATGCACCGCGTGGGCTTGGGTGGCTCTTGGAGGACGGTGGGGGTAAGCATGATGCGCAAATCGTCTAGCACACGTGGCATTGGCTTTCGTTAAGCAACGACGCCAGCGTTGCGATGAGACGATTGATAATGCTTCAATGTCGTGGCGATCCAAGAACCATGGGGCCTTGAAGCCGCCCCCCGGTGGGTTCCGATGTGCCTGTGCGATGCGTGAATCGCCTAGCACACGACGCCATGGTCCTCGCTGAGTCATATGTGACGGACATGGTCTAGTGTCGTGGCGATCCAAGCATCGCATGGGCAAGAAGTTTGCTTGTCCTGTTCCGTGCATGTGGGTGCATACAGGGGGACGGTTGGGGCATGTGCGATACACGAATTGCCTAGCAGACGGCTATGGCTTTCGTTAAGTGACGACGTGAGCATTGCGATGAGACGATGGCTAGAGCTTCAATGTCGTGGCAATCCAAGCACCGCACTGCCATGAAGCCGTCCAACGGTGTGTTCCTATGGGCCTGCGCGATGTGCGAATTGCCTAGCACACGATGCCATGGTCCTTGCTGAGTCGTAATGCGACGGACGTGGTCTAATGTCATGGCGATCCAAGCACCGCGTGGACAGGAATGTAGTTTTCTAGTCCCGTTCTGTGCATACGAGTGCATACAAGGGGATGGTAGGGGCATGCGCGATGCGCGAATTTCCTAGCACACGGCCTTGGCTTTCGTTAAGTGACGACGCGAGCGTTGCGATGAGACGATGGTTAGAGCTTTAATGTCATAGCAATCCAAGCACCGTGCTGCCTCTAAATCGTCCGACGGTGTATTCCTATGGGCCTGCCTGATGCGTGAATCGCCTAGCACACAACGCCATGGTCCTCGCTGAGTCATACTGCGATGAACGTGGTCTAGTATCATGGCGATCCAAGCACTGCAGGGGCTCGAAGTCCACTTTCGGTTGGTAACTCAAGTGCGTGCACTCGGTGCTTGGTCGGGCACCACAAAGTGGGCTCCTAAGCTTATGACGTGGGGCCTGGTCATGCATCTCGTGCCGTTCCCATTCCTTGTCCCTTGTCCCTCATAAATTCTTTATGCCTAGCAGTGCGTTCTCAAGCCATCTGGCCGGTTTCGTCTGCTTGAAGTGCTTCATTTGCCTAGAAGGTGGGGCGGTTACCGGCTTGGTAGTCTCGGCATAGCGAACGTGATAGCACATGAGTGGTGGTCGGCTTGTATGGGTCAGTTGGATCCCTGCTTGAGCAGCGACGTCCGCCCCTGCTTGCCTCTTCATTCGCGGGTCGAGTGCTTACGTTGCCCCAGTCAGTCGGTCAGTTTCCTGTGTTGCGTACCTACAAAGAAGGCAGTCTATAGTCACATCATCCATCTTTTGCCTTGCGTCTGCCTTCGTGGAAGACATAGGGCGAACCCCTAAGCACGACCCGTGTTCCACGCTGCTCACTCCAACAAGTGCGGTACACGTGGCCAGTGGGGCATCACTCGATCTCTCAAATGCGGTACACCATGACAGTATGGGATCCTTGGCCTCTCTTTGCCCGAAATCAGCATTTTTTGATAATCGCGTATGACGATCGTGCACTCATCTCGAGCGTCGACCCTTAGGGGACAACGTGCCTTGTTCGATGCCGGCGTTGGTAAGGAATGCTACCTGGTTGATCCTGCCAGTAGTCATATGCTTGTCTCAAAGATTAAGCCATGCATGTATAAGTATGAACTAATTCAGACTGTGAAACTGCGAATGGCTCATTAAATCGGTTATAGTTTGTTTGATGGTATCTACTACTCGGATAACTGTAGTAATTCTAGAGCTAATACGTGCAACAAACCCCGACTTCTGGAAAGGATGCATTTATTAGATAAAAGGTCGACGCGGGCTCTGCCCGTTGCTGCGATGATTCATGATCACTCGATGGATCGCACAGACCTCATGCCGGCGATGCATAATTCAAATTTCTGCCCTATCAACTTTCTATGGTAGGATAGTGGCCTACTATGGTGGTGACGGGTGACGGAAAATTAGGGTTCGATTCCGGAGATGGAGCCTAAGAAATGGCTACCACATCCAAAGAAGGCAGCAAGCGCGTAAATTACCCAATCCTGACACGGGGAGGTAGTGACAATAAATAACAATACCAGGCTCAAAGAGTCTGGTAATTGGAATGAGTACAATCTAAATCCCTTAACGAGGATCCATTAGAGGGCAAGTCAGGTGCCAGTAGTCTCGGTAATTCCAGCTCTAATAGAGTATATTTAAGTTGTTGCAGATAAAAAGCTCGTAGTCGGACTTTGGGATAGGTTGGCCGGTCTGCCTCAGGTATGCACCGGTCGTCTCGTCCCTTCTACCGGCGATGTGCTCCTGGCCTTAACTGGTCGGGTCGTGCCTTATGCGCTGTTACTTTGAAAAAATTAGTGTGCTCAAAGCAAGCCTACGCTCTGTATACATTAGCATAGGATAACATTATAGGATTTCGATGCTATTGAGTTGGCCTTCAGGATCGGAGTAATGATTAACAGGGACAGTCGGGGGGGGGGGGGGGGGGCATTTGTATTTCATAGTCAGAGGTGAAATTCTTGGATTTATGAAAGATGAACAATAGCAGAAGCATTTGCCGAGTATGTTTTCATTAACC
>CM075768.1:37335465-37382965 GCA_037974665.1 Ehretia macrophylla
AGTCGTAACCCAAGTGTCGACACGCGAATGCCCAAGTGTTGCCAAGTGCTCTGCGCCCAAGTCCGAAAAAAATTAGCTCAAGTTAGTTTGCCACGCTCGTTGAGTGCATAAGTGTCACTGCAACTGTCATGCGGTTTCGAGGCAACGATAATGCCCAATTATGCCCAATTATTCCAAAGTGCTAAATGCTATGCCCAAGGATGCCCAAGTGCTATGTGTTATGCCCAAGGATGCCCAAGTACTATACCGAAGTGCTATGCCAAAGGATACCCAAGTGCTTTGTGTTATGCCCAAGGATGCCCAAGTGCTATGCCCAAGTGCTATGCCCAATGATGCCTAAGTGTCGACGTCATAAGTTTTAAGTGTTGAAGTGCAAATGGCCAAAGCGCTATACCAAAGTGCTATGTGCTATGCCCAATGATTCCCAAGTACTATGTGCAATGCCCATTGATGCCCAAGTGCTATGTGTACCCAAGTGCTATGCCCAATGATGCCTAAGTGCTATGTGTTATGCCCAAGTGCTTACAAGCCCACTGCCGGCCGATCTCGCACATCGCCTCGAGTGCCCAAGTGTTACACAGCCTATGCTTGCTTCGTAAGAGATGGCAAAAAATTTGAATCTGACCTTGTGTGCTGCCGGCCCGCTGAGGTGCTTAACGTTTTTCCTATTGCATTAACGGTGACTAAGGTTATATTGCCCCTATCTTTGGCACGGCTGGGCATGTTGGTGAACGTTTGCGGCACGGCTGCCCACGGTGTTGCACGACGGCGCACGATTAGGCCTCGAATGGGGCACGTACTTGGGGCCTCGGATAAGCTACTACTTGGCACGCAGTTGGGGCACAACATGGCAAGGTTGTTGCGCAGTGGGGTCGAGCATCAGGCATGATAGGGCAAGCACTTGGGCGACGATGCCGAATGATGGTGCGTGCATGCCGCATGAAGGTGCGCGCATGGGACGCCCATGCCGAACGAAAGTGGGCCATGGGGTGCCCGTGCCACACGATGGTGCACGCATATGGCCCGTATGCCACATGAAGATGTGCGCATGGGGCGCCCATGCCGTATAAAGGTATACGCATGGGGCTCCCATTCTGCACAAAGGTACGCACATAGGGCGCGAATGCGGCAATATGGTGAGCGCATGTGGCCCACATGCCACACGAAGGTGCGCGCATATGGCGCCTATGCCGCACGATGGTGCGCGCATGGGGTGCCTATGCCGTACGATGGTGCGCGTATGCCGCACGAAGGTGCGCGCATGTGGGGCCCATGCAGCACAAAGGTGCACACATGGGGTGCGCATGTCGCAATATGGTGCGCGCATATGGCCCACATGCCGCATGAAGGTGCACGCATGAAGTGCCCATTCCGCACGATGGTGTTCGCATGGGGCGCCCATGCCGCACGATAGTGCGCAAATGCCGCACAATAGTGCGCACATGCGGCAGAATGGTGCTCGCATGCCGCACAAAGGTACGCGCCTGTGTGAGGCCCAACCTCAATTTACGTGTGATACCTCGATTGTGAGGCCCGACCCCGATTTGTGTGCGAAACCTAACTTCGTGTGCCCTAACCTAGATTTGCGTGCCATGACCTAGGTTTAAGAATTGTATTTAGTTTTGTGTGCCTTGCATTGAATTTCGTGCATTCATATAGGGTTACGTGCGTTTACTTGAAAAACGTGCGTTCGTCTCGTAGTTCGTGTCCTACCTCGAAGTGCGTGCCCTAAACCTAGAAAAGCGTGCCTACACACTAATCAAGAAAGCATCTTTCACAAAACACTAGACTATTAAACAATTCTACAAAATCCACTAACAATATAATAATCCAAATTCCATTCACTAGAAGACAAAAAAGGCACCAAACACTAGACATTCCTTATTCTTTATTCTTTGTTCTTTTTGCAATTTCAACACACAACAATCAACACCCAAAAGATGACACAAATTCAGCCATTTTATTAGCCTTGGCCGACCATACCATGGTCTTGCACAAGGTTTGAGCAAAATTTCTTTATTCTAATGCATGCCAAGACAACTTATGACACAAAGCCATTAAAAATTGCTCAAAAATCCTTCCACTTGCACAAATTTTCGGCCACTTCATCCTTGCCCATCCTAACAAATTCAAAATATCACATTGGAGACACAAATTGCAGAATTTTGAAACCCAAGGCCGACATTCTCCTTGAAGATGCAAAAGGCTCTTTGCTTGTCATTTTCTTCATTTTCTTTTCACTCATTTCTCTCCTCATCTCTTTCCTCTCATTCTTCTCTCTCCATTTCGGTCCTTGGCTGCACTCTCATCATCCTTGTTCATCCTCATCACACCTTGGTCGAACAAGGCAAGCAAACCACCAAGAAAACTAAGCAAACAAGCTAGAGTTCGAAAATTTCTCTTGCATGTGCATTTGAAGCTTCATTTCGGCCTAGGTGAGTTACTAAGCATCCATTTCTTTTCTTCATAGTTTAAAAGCATGCTTGTGCTAAGAGTTTGAACATTAAGCTAGGAAAAATAGAGAAAAACTAGTGAGGTTCTCGGCTAAGCAAGGGAAAGGAGAAGGTTTGAGCTTCAACAAAGGGTCTTGAGCATTTTGTGGTTGATTGCTAAGGTGAGGGTTAAAAGCTTTTGAAAACTCTTTGAAATTTCACATGCATGTTCACAAATGAGTATATTTGCTTCTGTACTTGAGTTATGTGGTCGTCCATGAGCTTAAACAACCATGCATGGCAAGAACTTGGCTTGAAAATGATGCTAGGTGAAGTCGAATTTATGTGACAGCTCTCTGACCAGTCTGTTCGAGGTAAGTTTAGCTAAGCAAATGGTGTTGAAAATGCTTGAAAATTGGTAGTTGACTAGTTTGGGCAGTTTTGAACATTTTTCCCAGAAATAGGTCGAAGCAAATTTTGACTCTATGGTCCTCAAAATGGCAAATCATTAAAATGTGACCAAATCTGGAAATCTGGAAAAATGAATCAGGTTTTGGCAGATGCACTGACCTTGTGGAACGAACCATAGTTGACTTAGTAAATATTGTCCAAAATGCATGAAAATTGGTGTGCTGCTATATTTTTCAGTTCTGGACAACTTTGTCAGAAATAGACCAAATCTAAAAATGACTCTAAGGACCTCCAAAACGTCATTTTCTGAAAAGTGTGCAAATCTGGACAGTTTTGTGCTACCTCACTGTTTCGGTTATAACTAATGATTCTGAACTCCAATTGATGCAAGGCTTGTTTCTGATTTTAGATAACTTCTTAAGCTTTAATTTGACATCTTATTCATTGAATTTGGAGATTGTTTGATTATCCCATTGATCATGAGAAAACAGCCTATTGCAGTGAGTGTTCCACTTAGCTATGTGCTTGGAAAACTATTGTAACCTCTTTTGTGGCACTAGTTGCTTGGAATTGTGGTGTTGGAATTTTATATGGACTGTTTAAAGCACTTGGGGATGTATGAATTGAATGATGTATGACTTGGGAATGATGTTAAGTTGACTTAGGGTTTGATCGCACGATTATGCATGAAATGGAAACCCTAATGACTAAGTATTCTTGCTAAGTGTTAACCATTGGATATTGTGAGGAAACTGTACGTTGCGTGGGCTGCCGTAAATGTTTTATAACTTTAAAAGTGATCTTGACCATTGCATGTTGACAAATAAGCTTTTCTCGCATTTGAACCCTTGTTGATATCACTACATGTTGAGTAATCTTATCACTTGATTGCGTGGACTTTTAATGAGTTATATGGCCTGTTTTACATGTGTTACATGGCTGCCCGTTTAATTTCCATATAACTCTATATGCCTTTCAAGTGAAATTTCCTGTCTTATCGTGTCCTGCCTGTTTATCTGTCAATGTGCAATCTTATGACTGTCCGGAGGCAACCTACTTTGTTGTCCTCCTTCTGTGATATATATTACCTGTCATAAATGTGCATTGCATACAAGGTTGCAACCTTTCCTGTTGGCATGGTAGTGATCACGTACGCCGGGCGGCATCGGGCTTGCCGGTGATACCGTGACCACCATGGTCCCATTCCCTCTCTCGCTTGGGGGCTAGACTTCCTCGGAGAGTTGGGTCGTAGGATTTTGGGGTACATCCGGAGTACACCCACCTGGTGTGTTTGGGGGATGATTTGAAGTCGGCCGCAACAATTGATCCTGGATCTGATCTGAGAGCAAAAGCTCACCGTATCCTTTTTATTATATGTATAAGTACTCCCGCTTGGATCCTAGAGAACCTCGGGGAGGAAAGACTGGTATTCCTGTTTTTGTATTTGTATTTTTGTACTTGTACTTCTGTTGTATTCATGTTTGAAAAAGTGATTTTCATAAGTTTAATCGGAAAATGAGTTTCAAACTTATTTCTCGTTCCCCCTCGCTGAGTTCATAAGGACTCACCCTCTTTCATCATTTCAGGTGAAGAAGAACAGGCACAGGAACCCGAGCTCAATGTACCTAATGATGAACCTCTGGAATGACTGCTTGGTATCGTTGTTTTGCTTGAACGTGACTTCTTGTGAACTTTTGTTACTTAAAGACTATTTCCCTTATGTTGTTGTTGCTTGTGATGTAAAAGACCCCCGCTGTAATTTGGGGTCTAATTTTGGGTTGTACTTATTTTAAGTAGACTGATACTAGACATGACACTACTATGATCATTTTGCTTTTACTACCGCTAGTATCTATCACAGGTTATGATGCTTAGTTAAGAAATAGGTTAATGAACTTATCCAATCTCAGCAGGTACTCGCTAATAAGCTAAGATCAACAGGTATATTTTGAAATGAGGATAAATGAACAAATGAGACATAGTATCATGTTAGGTTATAAATCAAACGGGACGTCGAATTAACCAATAGGCAATTCGATTGATGGAATAATAGTAATCTTAGCTGGAATTGAATTTGAAATGGTAAATTTTGAGGCTGTTAGAAAATTTAGGTCAAAACAAAGAGCTCAATTACAGCCGTCATGCTGCCGGATTTCTGGAAAGTTTTGGAATCTAGAATAAAACGTTAAGTGTTAAACCTCCTAGAATGATTAAGAATGTGAAAGGACTTGATTGTTTAGATCACACCCTAGTCTAACCTTTTTAGGCCGGGTTGGGGCGTGACATCGATTCGTGTGCCCTAACCTTGAACTGCGTGCCTTAACCTATGTTTAATAGCCGTACATTGATTTACGTGCATACATTTAGGGTTGCGTGCATTTACTTGGAATACGTGCATTTGTCTCGTAGTGCGTGTCTTACCTCGTAGTACGTGCCCTAGACCTAGGAAAGCGTGCTTGCGGGCTAATCGAGAAAGCATCCTACACAAAGCACTAGACTATAAATAATCCTACAAACTCCACTAACTAATATTTTAATCCTAAGTCAACCCACAAAAGGACGAAAGCTCATTAAACACTAAACACTAAACATTCTTTATTCCTTATTCTATTTCCAAATTCAATACACCTAAAATACCACATCAACCTACAATAAAATAAGCCCTAACACATGACAAAAAATTCAGAATTTTGAGCCAAGATGGCCGGCCATATCTATGTCCTTGAACAAAAGTTTGAACAATTATTTTAATCCATGCTTGCTTAGACAAAAACTTCACATTGTCATACATTTTGCATACACCAAAGCCACATTTTGCTAACTACTAAGCCACCATTCTAGGTCACATCACCATTGCATACCAACAATTCAAATAATGTTCAAAAGACAACACAAAATCAGATTTTTGCAAGCCTATAGCCGACACACACACACACACAAACATTTCATTTCTCTCAAAACTTTCTCTCAGGCTCTCATCTTCTCTCTCTCTCTCGGCCATGGCTACTTCAAGAGTCTTCATAGCTCAAGCTCACATTCTAAGAGTCACCTAGGCTCACAAGGATCGCAAGAGACTCGGCCTTAGCAAGTAAAGCAAGAAAATCGCAAGCAAGCTCACAAAGTTCATCATTTTCGGCCAAAGATATGTTTTCGTAGTTTTCTTTCATTTTCTTTTGTTCTATACACATGCAAACCATCCTCACATGCTAACTAAGTTAGAAATTAAGGGTAATCAAGCTATCTCTCTTAGCCAAAGCAAGGAAGAAGCCATTGTGCATTTTGAAGAGCATTTGAGCATCATTAATCATCGATAGGCTAAGGTGAGGGTTAAACTCTTTTAAAAACTTTCACAAATCACATGCATGCCTTCATATGACTATATTTACCTCTGTAGTTATTGTATATGTGTGTACATGAGCTTATATCACCATGCATGGCTAGATTTTTAGCTAGAACTTGAAGATAGGTGAAAATGTGTTGCTGGCCATTTTCTGATCTTGTAGTATGAGGTACATTTGGCTTAGTAAACCTTGATAAAAATGCATGAAAATTGGTCGATTATGAGTTTTGCCAGTTCTGAGAATTTTTCGTAGAAATAGGCCAAGGCAAAATTTGAATTCTAAGGCCTCCAAAATGGTCAAACATCGTAATGTGTCTAAAACTGGACAGTTTTGCGTAGTCTCACGGTTTTGGCCATAACTCCTGAGTCCGAACTCCAAATGATGCGAGGTTTGTTCCTAGATTTAAATCCCTCACAAGCTTTAATTTGACATTTTTTTCACTGAAATTGGAGAATGTTTGCTTGTATAATCGAATGTGGGAAAACAGACCATTGCAGTAAGGGTTTTGTTTAGTGATATGCTTTGAAACATGTTGTAACTTCTCTTGTGGTATTGAATGCTTGGAATTGTGGCACTTAGATGTTGTGTGGACTGTTGTGGCTGGTTGAGGTTGCTAAATTTGATTGATGTATGACTTGGGATCATTAATTGATGAATGGTTTTCTTAACCGCATGTTTGAGCACGGAATTGAAGCCTTAATGCTTATGACTACTTGCTAAGAGATGATCTTATGGTTAAACGTATTAAATTGTGTGGTTAATAGGCTTCTTGTATTTTTCCTTGTAGCTCTAAATGTGATTCCCAATGATTAGATGTTGATAAGAAGACTTTTCTTGCACCCGGTCTCATGCAAACGCCGTTGTATGCTTGTATAATCTTATTACTTGATACGTGAACCCCGAAATGAGTTATATGACTCGATTTACATGTGTTATTTGGCTGCCCGTTTAATATTCATATAACTCTATGTGTTTTACAAAGTGAAAATTCATGTCAAAGCATGCCTCATGTGTTTACCTATCTATGTGCGACCTTATAATTGCTCGGAGGCAACCTACTTTGTTGTCCTCCTAATGTGATATATTAAATGTTATAATTGTACATTGCATAAAAGGTTGCAATCTTTCATTCTAGCATGGTAGCGTTTCACGCACGCTGGGCAGCATCGGGCTTGCTGGTGCTACCGTGAGTACCATGGTCCAATTCCCTCTCTCCCTTGGGGGCTAGACTTCCTCGGAGAGTTGGGTCATAAGATTTCGAGGTACATCCGGAGTACACCCATTCGGAGTGATAAGTGGATGATTGAAGTCAGCCGCAACAACTATTATCAGAAATGAACTTGAGAGCAAAAGCTTATCGTATCCTTTCATTATGTGATAAAGTACTCTCGCTTGGTTCCTAGAGGACCTCGGGGAGGAAAGACGGGTAAATGTGTTCTTTACATTTATGTTATGTTATAAACTTACTTGTGTTATATGTCATTCTTTCAAAAATGGTTTTTATAAGTTTAACCGAAAAAGGGTTTCAAAACATATTTTTCGTTCCCCCTCACTGAGTTCATAAGGACTCACCCTCTTTTATCATCACAGGTGAAGAAGATCAGGAACAGGTACCTGAGGATAACGTGCCTGTTGATGACTCCTTGGAGTAATTGTCTGCCTTACGTGCCTTGTTTGACTGTGGCTATTTTATGAACGATGTGTTTTGTCTTGAAGACTATTTCTTATGTTGTGTATTGTTGTTGCAAATGACCCCCATTGTAATTGGGGTCTATTTTTGGCTTGTACTGACTATGACTAGATGACACACTATATTGTGGGTTGCTATTACTGTTTTGGTTTAGTAACTACCATAGGCAACTCAATCACTAGGTGAAGAAATCAAATGATGTAATTCTATCTAATTTCACCTAGGTATTCAATAGTAAGGTAAAGATCAACATGTACTTGCGTCATAGGAATCGACAAGTAAACGGGACATAGCCATCATGCTAAGCTTATTAATCAAACAAGACTGTCAAGATAAATTAATAAGTAGTTCGGTTGATGACCTAATAGAAGTTCTGAGTAGAATTGAATTAATGATTGGTATATTGAGGCATTAAGAAATTTAGGTCAAACCAAAAGGTCCTAAATACAGCCGTTATGCTGCCCTTTTTTTTTTGGGAAATCCTTTGAAGTTTTAGGTTAACGTTAAGTGTTAAACCTTAACAAATGGTTAAGTATGTGAAACGATGTGAATGATTAGATCACACCCTAGTCTAGCCTCTATAGGTCGGGTTGGGGCGTGACACCTTATATTAATGGTATCAGAGCTTAGATTGCTTAAGCCGGGTTTAACTCTCGGACCTTGGGTAGAAGCCCTAAGATAATTATGGTGACTTGTTTATATGTGTTAGTATGTGCCTTCTTTGTTTGCACGTGCTTATGTGATTAACATGTCTTAACTGTTTTGAGAATTGTATGTCCATGTGAAATTGTATGTTGCATACTCTATACACTAAATTCTTGTCTTGTCGTATTCTAATAAATTGTGCATAATAATATGTGCCTATAGATGACTGGCCCTAGTACCCGCAATACCAATAGGGGCGATGAGCCTCAAGAAGCCGGTGATGCCCACCAAACTAATCCTAACATGGCTATGTTTAACATGATGGCAAATGCTATGGATCGCATGTCGTGAGTAATGGAACGTCAAGATGCATGTGAAGTAGCCCATAACAACAACAATGCAGCTGGTGGTAACAACAACAGAAATGGTGGTAACAATGGGAGAAACAGCAGAATGCAAGAGTTCCTTGATTTTCACCCGTCCAAATTCTATGGGGAAGCTAATGATGAAAAGGCAGAGGCTTGGTTGTCTGAGATCGAAAGGATTTATAGGCCACTTGACTATACTGACGAGGAAAGGATTGAGTTTGCTGTGTTTCTGTTGCATGGGAATACTGAGCATTGGTGGAAAACTATGGAGGCACTTTGGGAAATTGATCAGACATCTCGCCTGTGGAGTAACTTCGTCAAGGCATTCAAGGAGAAATACGTACCTATAGTTTCCAGACAGAGGCGAATTGAAGAGTTCATGCACTTGAACCAGGGTAACATGATGGTGGCTCAGTATGAGGCTCGCTTTGATAGACTGTCCCGTTATGCACAATACATGGTTAGTACCCCTGAGGCGAAGATGTGGAAGTTTATGAATGGGTTGAGGCCAGAAATTCAGGATCAGTTGGCTTCACATGACTTTACTACATATTCTGCTCTTCTTGCTACTGCTTCCCGAGTCGAGAAAAGAAAACTTGATAGAGCCGATTCAAGTCAGTCGAACAAGAAACCATATCTGCCTCAAGGACAACAAAGGAAATTCCAAACTCAGAGTCGCAGTCAGGGCCATAGCCAGAACAGACCAGTCAACAACCGTGGCCTGTCTAAAGCACTATCAGCCTCTTCCACCCGTGGATCCACAAGTAGTTCACCTTCCACTTAGTCTATCAACTGTTCTTACTGTGACAAGAAGGGTCACACCGAGGCCCAGTGCTGGAAGAAGTCGGGACGATGCATGCGGTATGGCAGTGATGAGCATCAGATTAAGGATTGTCCTAAATGGCAAGGAGGACAAAATCATAATAAACCAGCTGGTAGAGGCAAGACTCCAGTTCCTAGAGTTCTGGCCCAAGCTTATGTTATCGAATGCAAGGAACTTCCTGAGGAGACTACTATTGTTGAGGGTACATTCTTGATACTGAATCAACCTGTTAGGGTGCTAATTGATCTAGGTGTTACTCATTTATTTATTACTCCGTTATGTGTGCAACGTGTAAAATTACAAGTTGAATGTTTGCCTTACGAAGTAGAAGTCAGTACTCTGATGGGGTCTAAATTTGTTACTAGCTCAACTTGTAAAGCATGTAAAATTCAAATTAAGGATAAGGAATTCTCGGCCAGTCTTATAGTGTTACCCTTTCGAGATTACGAAGTCATCTTAGGGATGGACTGGTTGGCAAAGCATTATGCCCAACTAGATTGCCGGACGAAGGTTGTAACATTCCATATACCTGGTCAACCGAAATTGGAGGTAATGGGTCGAAGAGACTTCACCGGGAGTTCCATTATTTGATCCACGAAAACAGTGAAGTTCCTGAGAAAGGATTGTAGCGGATACTTAGCTTACCTCATCAATAAGCCATCGAACAAAGCTAAGTTGGAGGAGATGCCAGTGATCAAAGAATATGCCGATGTGTTTCCAGAAGAATTGCGCAGTTTACCACCGGATCGAGAGATCGAGTTTGTAATAGAAGTACTGCCTGACACCCAGCTGATATCTAAAGCTCCTTATCGTATGGCACCAGCCGAGCTACAAGAATTGAAGGACCAATTGCAAGGATTGTTGAAGAAGGGGTTTGTTCAACCGAGTTCTTCTCCGTGGGGTGCACCAGTCCTATTCATAAAGAAGAAAGACGGAACGTTGAGATTATGCATCGATTACCGAGGATTGAATCAAGTGACCATCAAGAATAAATTCCCACTTCCATTGATCGATGAGTTGTTTGACCAACTTCAAGGAGCTAAAGTGTATTCAAAACTTGAATTGAGACAAGGGTATTATCAGTTGCGGATCAAAAAGGAGGATGTACCTAAATCGGCTTTCAGGACTAGTTATGGGCACTATGAATTTGTGGTGATGCCATTTGGGCTAACTAATGCTCCTGCAGCTTTTATGGACTTAATGCACAGGGTGTTTCAACCCTACTTGGACCAATTTGTGGTGATCTTTATTGATGATATTTTGGTATACTCAAAATCCGCACCTGTTATTGCATTGCATGAAGGGACTCAAGGCTTTGTAATCTATAGCGATGCTTCTAAAGAAGGACTGGGTTGTGTACTGATGCAGAATGGTAGAGTGATTGCATATGCCTCTAGGAAGCCAAAGTCGTATGAATTGAATTACCCGACGTATGATTTGGAGCTACCAGCTATTGTGTTTGTGCTAAAGAAATGGAGGCACTATCTGTAGGGTAACAAGTTTGAGGTGTTTACGGATCACAAGAGCTTGAAGTGCTTGTTCTCACAAAAAGAGTTGAACATGAGGCAAAGACGGTGGATGGAGCTCTTGGATGATTATAATTGCACAATCAATTATGTGCCTGATAAATCGAATGTGGTAGCAGATGCCTTAAGCCGGAAGGCGAGCATGGCAAGTTTGGAGGTTAAGGTGTGGGAGATGTTAGAGGAAGCATTTTTGTGGAAGCCGCAATTGACTCAAAAAGGGTTACTATTTGCCACTACACAAATTCAATCGACCTTGTTGTCTGAGATTCGAGAGGCTCAACAGAAGGATCAACAGTTTCAGAAGATTAAAGAAAGCAACACAGATTTCAAGTTTCATAGTGATGGTATTTGGAGGTTCAGGAGTCGAATTTGTGTTCCTAATGACCCAGAGTTGAAAAAAAAGATTCTTGAAGAAGCCCATAACTCAAGATACACTATTCACCCCAGCGGAACAAAGATGTACCGGGATTTGAAACAACACTATTGGTGGAATAACAAGAAGAGAGAGATTGTCGAGTTTGTGGCACGGTGTTTAATTTGTCAGAGGGTCAAAGCAGAACATCAACGACCGGCAGGGTTACTACAATCATTGAAAATTCCCCGATGGAAATGGGAACATATAACTATGGACTTTGTCATGGACCTGCTGTGAGGCCCGACCTAGGTTTGTGTGCGATACCTCGTTTCGTGTGCCCTAGCCTAGATTTGCATGCCTTAACCTAGGTTTAAGAATTGTGTTTCGTTTTGTGTGCCATGCATTGAATTACATGCATTCATTTAGGGTTGCGTGCATTTACTTGAGAAACGTGCATTTGTCTCGTAGTTCGTGCCCTACCTCATAGTGCATGCCCTAGACCTAGGAAAGCGTGCCCTCACGCTAATCAAGAAAGCATCTTACACGAAGCACTAGATCAATAATTAATCCTATAAATTCCACTAACTAATATTAAATCATTAATTCAACCCACTAGAAGACAAAATCTCACAAAAAGCTAGACATTCCTTATTCTTTATTCCTTATTCTTTTGCACTTTCAAACACACAATTATTTAATGCTCAAAAGATGACAAAAATTCAGATTTCTCAAGCCTTGGCCGACCACCTTACGTGCCTTGTGCTTGCTTTGCATAATTTAAATTAAACCTAGACAATTCTATGACTATTCTATGTCACCAAGCAATAAAAAATAGCTCAAAACTCTACCAATGCTCCACCAATCTCGACATAAGCTCTTTGCCCATGCTAGGAATTTTAAAATGCTTCTTGAAGATACAAAAATCTTAATTGCAAAGCTCAAGGCCGACATATGCCTCAACAATTGCAAAAGCTTCTATTTTTCTTTCATTTCCTCACATCTCTCTCTCTCTCTCCCTCTCATTCTTCTCTCTCTCTCTCGGCCCTAGCTGAATATTGTAGACTCCATAGCTCATCTTCATCACTCCATGGTTCATCAAGGCAAGCAAGAAGCTAGGAAGCTCGACTAAGCAAGAGAAGCACACATGCAAGTCTTTAGCACTTCCATTTCGGTTTAGGTGAGTTTGCTAGCTTCCATTTCTTTTCTTCTTGTTCTCACCACATGCACCTACTAAGAACTTGGTTACTAAGCTAGGAAACTAGAGAAAAATTGAGTGGTATCTCGGCTAAGCAAGGAAAAGAATAAACTTTGTGCTTCATCAAAGTCTTGTGCATCTTCTTGTTGTTTTGCTAAGGTGAGAGCTAAAACTTCTGGAAAATCTTTCAAAAAGACCACATGAATGCTCTTAAATGTTTATCTTTGCTTCTGAACTTGAGATATATGTGTGTTCATAAGCTTTTACAACCATGAATGGCAAGATTTTGGGCTCGAATGTGATGATAGATGAAATCGTGCATGTGACAGCTTTTTGTCTTGTTGATGCGAGGTGATTTTGGCTAGGTAAATGACATTGAAAATGCGTGAAAATTGGTAGGTAACTCGTTTTGTCAGTTTTGAACATTTTTCCCATAAATAGTCCAGAGATAATTTTGACTCTAAGGTCCTCAAATGGCAAATCATGGAAATGTGTCCAAATCTGGAAAATCTGGAAAAATGAAGCAAGTTTTGGCAGATTCACTGACCTTGTAGAACGAACCTATTTTGACTTAGTAAATGATATCAAAAATGCATGAAATTTGGAGTTCTACTATATTTTTCAGTTTTGGATATTTTTGTCAGAAATGGACTAAGGCTAAATCTGACCCTAAGGACCTCAAAAACGACAAGTATTGAAATCTGTGCAAATCTGGACAATTTTGTGCAGTCCCACTGTTTTGGCTATAACTATTGATCCCGAACTCCAAATGATGCGAGGTTTGTTTCTGAATTTCGTTCACTCCTTAAGCTTTAATATGACATCTTATTCACTGGAATTGGAGATTGTTTGTTTGTCGTAATGATTGTGAGAAAACAGCCCATTGCAGTGAGGGTTTCACTTAGCGATATGCTTAGAATAATTATTGTAGCTTCTCTTGTTGTATTAAATGTTTGGGATTGTGGCGTTGGGATGTTGTGTGAACTGTTTTGAATACTTTAGGGTGTTTGAATTAATCGATGCATGGCTTGAGATTGGTTTTGAGTTGACTTAGGGCTTAATTGCACGGGTAAGCACGAAATGGAAACCCTAGTGACCAGGTAAATTCACTAGGTGCTGGTCCTATGAATATAGTGTTTAATTATATGTTTAGTAGGCTGCCCGTAGTTTCCATTGTAGCCCTAAATGCGATCTTGATGATTACATGTTGACAAGTAGGCCTTTCTTGCACCCGAACCCACGTAGACGTCGTTGCATGTTCAATAATCTTATTATTTGATTACGTGAACTTCGAAATGAGTTATATGGCTTGATTTACTGCCTGTTTAATGTTCATATAGCTCCATGTGCCTTTCAAGTGAAATTACTTGTCTTATCGTGCCTCACTTGTTTACTTGTAGATGTGTAATCTTATGACTGCTCGGAGGCGACCTATTTTGTCGTCCTCCTAATGTGATATATTAAATGTCATAAATGTGCATTGCATACAAGGTTGCAACCTTTCATTCTGGCGTGGTAGCGTTCACGCACACCGGGCGGCATCGGGCTTGCCGGTGCAACCGTGACTACCATTGTCCAATTCCTTCTCTCGCTTGGGGACTAGACTTCCTCCGAGAGTTGGGTCATAGGATTTTGGGGTACATCCGGAGTATACACATTTGGCGTGATAAGGGGATGATTTGAAGTCGGCCGCAACAACTGATACTGGAAATAAACTGAGAGCAAAAGCTCACCGTATCATTTTCACTATGTGTATAAGTACTCTCGCTTGGTTCCTAGAGGACCTCGGGGAAGAAAGACGAGTAATTGTGTTCCTTTACTTTATATTATTGTTATGTACTTAATTGTGATATATTTATGCTTGCAAAAAGGGTTTTCATAAGTTGAACCGGAAAATGAGTTTCGAAACCTATTTCTCGTTCCCCCTCGCTGAGTTCATAAGGACTTACCCTCTTTTATCATCTCAGGTGAAGAAGATCAAGAACAGGTACCCGAGGATGACGTGCCTAACGATGATCATTGGAATGATTGTCTATTCTATGTGCTTTGATTGATTATGGCCATTATGAACACTATGTTGCTTGAAGACTATTTCTTTTAATGATGCTTGATGTTGTAATGTAGAAGACCCCCGTTGTAATTTGGGGTATAATTTTGGTTTGTACCGATAATAACTAGACAGACACTACTATGATCGTTTTGCTATTGTCATTGGCAAGTATCTATCATAGGATTATGAAGTATCAGGTAAGGACTAAGTAAATGAACCTATCCAATCTTAAGCAGGTACTCGCTATTAAGCTAAGATCAATAGGTACTTTTGTAACGAGGAATAACAAACAGACGAGACATAGTATTATACTAGGTTGTTAATCAAACGAGAGTTCGAGATAACTAGTAGGCATTTCCATTGATGGTAAATAGTAATCTTAGTTGGAAATGAAGTTGAGATTGTAAATTTTGAGGCGTTTAGAGAATTAGGTCAAACCAAAGAGCCTAATTACAGCCGTTATGTTGTCGGTTTTCCGAAAAATTTTGGAGTTTAGGCTAAAACATTAAGTGTTAAACTTTCATGAACGATTATGTACGAGACGTAACTTGAATGTTTAGATCACACCCTAGTCTAACCTTATAGGCTGGGTTAGGGTGTGGCACCCTATAGAAAGAAATGGTATCAAAGCTTAGATTGCTTAAGCCGGGTTTAACTCTCGGACCATGGGTAGAGCCCTAAGATAATTAGGATGACTTGTCTATATGTTATTGTACGATAATGTTAATTGTGCCTTCTATGTTCTATGTGCTTAAGTGATTAACATGTCTTAATTATTTCTAGAATTATGTATCTATATTATCTTATGCATTAATTCCTGTTTGTCGTATTTCAATAAATTGTGCATCATAATATGTGCCTATAGATGGCTGGCCCTAGTACCTGCACTACTAATAGGAGCGGTGAACCCCAAGAGACCGGAGATGCTTATCAAACTAATCCCGGCATAGCTATATTTAACATGATGGCAAATTACATGGATCACGTGTCACGAGTGATGGAACATCAAGATGCACGTGAAGCTAACAACAACAACAACAACAGGAATGATGGTAACCATGGGAGACATAGCAGAATGAGGGAGTTCCTTGACTTTCGCCCTTCCAAATTCCACGGGGAAGCTGATGATGAGAAAGCGGAGGCTTGGCTGTCCGAGATCGAGAGGATTTTCAGGCCACTTGATTATACTGATGAAGAAAAGGTAGAGTTTGCTGTGTTTCTGTTGCACGGGGATACTGAGTATTGGTGGCACACTGTGGAGACACTGTGGGAAACTGATTAGACACCTCACTTGTGGGGTAATTTTGTTAAGGCATTCAAGGAGAAATATGTACTTGCAGTTTCCAGGCAGAGGCGGATCGAGGAATTCATGCACCTGAACTAGGGTAACATGACAATGGCCCAGTACGAGGCTCGTTTTGACCGACTGTCCCGTTATGCTCAATACATGGTCAGTACTCTGGAGGCGAAGATGTAGAAATTTACTACGGGATTGAGGCCAGAGATTCAGGACCAGTTGGCTTCGCATGACTTCGATACCTATTATGCTCTCTTTGCTGCTGCTTCCCGAGTTGAGAAGATGAGACTTGATAGAGCCGGTTCGAGTCAGCCGAACAAGAAACCATACCAGCCTTCAGGTCAGCAGAGGAAATTCCAGAGCCAGAGTCGTAGCTAGGGCCAGAGCCAAAACAGACCAGTGAATAACTATGGCCCGACGAAAGCGCCATCAGCCTCTTCCACCCGCGGATCCACAGGTTGTTCACCTGCTACTCAGTCTGTCAACTGTTCTTATTGTGACAAGAATGGGCATACCGAGGCCCAGTGCTGGAAGAAGTCAGGACGATGTGTGAGATGTGGCCGTGATCAACATCAGATCAAGGATTGCCTTAAATGGCAAGCAGGACAGAATCAGGTTAAACCAGCTGGTAGAGGCAAGACTCCAGTTCCTAGAGTTCAGGCTCGAGCTTATGCTATTGAGTGCGAGGAGCTTCCAGAGGAGTCCGCTGTTGTTGAACGGACATTCTTCATACCGAATCAACCTATTACGGTGCTGATTGATCCGGGTGCTTCTCATTCTTTTGTTATTCCCTTATGTATGCAACGTGTGAAACTGCGAGTTGTATGTTTGCCTTACGAAGTAGAAGTTGGTACTCGGATGGGTTCTAAACTTGTTACTAGCTCAGCTTGTAAAGCATGTAAAATCCAAATTAAGGATAGGGAATTCTTAGCCAATCTTATTGTATTACCTTTTCGAGGCTATGAGGTCATTTTAGGGATGGACTGGTTAGCAAAGCATCATGTCCAACTAGATTGTCGGACAAAGATTGTAACGTTCTGGGTACCTGGTCAATCAATACTAGAGGTAATGGGTCGGAGAGATTTCACCGATAGTTCCATCATTTCATCTACGAAAGCAGTGAAGCCCTTGAGAAAAGGGTGTAGTGGATACTTAGTTTACCTCATCAACAAGTCATCGGATAAAGCTAAGTTGGAGGAGATGCCAGTGATCAAAGATTATGCGGATGTGTTTCCAGAAGAATTGCCCGGTTTACCCGCAAATCAGGAGATCGAGTTCATTATAGAGTTACTTCCTGGCACCCAGCCGATATCTAAAGCTCTCTATTGTATGGCACCGGCCGAGCTACAAGAATTGAAGGATCAATTGCAAGGATTGTTGAAGAAAGGATTTTTTCAACCAAGTTCTTCTCCGTGGGGTGTACCAGTTCTATTTGTGAAGAAGAAAGACAGAACGTTGAGGCTATGCATCGATTACCGAGGACTAAATCAAGTGACTATCAAGAATAAATACCCACTTCCACTGATCGACGAGTTGTTTGATCAACTTCAAAGATCTAAAGTGTATTCGAAACTCGACTTGAGGCAAGGGTACTATCACTTGCGGATCAAAAAGGAAGATGTGCCTAAAACGGCTTTCAAGACAAGATATGGGCATTATGAATATGTGGTGATGCCATTTGGACTAACTAATGCCGCTGCAGCTTTTATGGACTTGATGCACAGGGTGTTTCAACCCTACTTGGACCAATTTGTCGTGATCTTCATTGATGATATTTTGGTATACTCGAAATCCGAGGTAGAGCATGAACAACATCTGCGGTTGGTACTGCAAAAACTTCGAGAGCATCAATTGTATGCAAAGTTTAGCAAGTGTGAATTTTGGTTGCAACAGATTGCATTTTTTGGGGCATATCATATCCCAAGAGGAAATAACGGTGGATCCAGTAAAGATAGAAGTAGTGATGTCTTGGAAGAAGCCGGAGAATGTTACGGAGGTTCGGAGTTTTCTTGGTCTAGCCGGCTACTATCGGAGATTCGTGAAGGATTTCTCTAAGATTGCAGGACCACTTACAAAGCTCACTCAAAAGAAAACAAAGTTCGTGTGGGATGACAAGTGTGAGAACAGCTTCCAAGAATTGACGAAAAGATTGACTACCGCACCTGTTCTTGCATTGCCTAAAGGGAGTCAAGGTTTTGTAGTCTATAGCGATGCTTTGAAGGAAGGATTGGGTTGTGTGCTGATGCAAAATGGTAGAGTGATTGCGTATGCTTCTAGAAAACCGAAGCCGTATGAATTGAACTACCCGACGCATGATTTGGAGTTAGCGGCTATTGTGTTTGCACTTAAGAAATGGAGGCACTATCTGTGGGGTAACAAGTTCGAGGTATTTACTGATCATAAGAGCTTGAAATACTTGTTCTCACAAAAAGAATTGAATATGAGGCAAAGGCGGTGGATGGAGCTTTTGGATGATTATAACTGCACAATCAATTATGTGCCTGGTAAAGCAAATGTAGTTGCAGATGCCTTAAGTAGGAAAGCGAGCATGGCAAAACTGGAAGTCAAGGTGCAGGAGTTGTTTGAGGAATCATTTTTGTGGAAACCACAATTGACTCGAAAAGGGTTACTTTTTGCCACTACACAAGTTCAATCGACCTTGTTGTCTGAATTACGAGAGGCTCAACAGAAGGACCAACAATTCCAGAAGATTAAAGAAAGCAGCACAAATTTCAAGTTTCATGATGATGGTATTTGGAGGTTTAGGAATCGGATTTGTGTTCCTAATGAACCAGAGCTGAAAAAGAAGATTCTTGAAAAAGCCCAAAATTCAAGATATACCATTCACCCCGGCGGAACAAAGATGTACTGGGATTTGAAGCAACACTAGTGGTGGAATAACATGAAAAGAGAGATTGTGGAATTTGTGGCACGGTGTTTGACTTGCCAGAGAGTCAAAGCGGAACATCAACGACCGGCAGGTTTCCTTCAACCGTTGGAGATTCCTCAATGGAAATGGGAACATATAACTATGGACTTTGTTATGGACCTGCCCAGGTCACAAAAAGGTCATGACGCCGTTTGGGTCATAGTGGATAGATTGACTAAGTCAGCACACTTTTTACCGATGAACAAGGAGGATAGTCATGAGAAGTTGGGAGATATGTATGTGGCTGAGATTGTAAGATTGCATGGGATGCCTGTGAGTATTGTATCGGATAGGGATCCTCGTTTTACTTCCCGATTTTGGAAGAGATTGCAAGAAGCTGTGTGAACGAAGTTGAGTTTCAGCACGGCTTATCACCCTCAGACTGATGGACAATAGGAGAGAACTATTCAGATTCTGGAGGATATGCTGAGGGAGTGTGTTTTAGACTTCGGGAAAAATTGGGAGAAATATCTGTCTCTAGCGGAGTTCGCTTATAATAATAGTTATCAAGCCACTATCGGGATGGCCCCATTTGAGGCGTTGTATGGACGTAAGTGTCGATGTAAGGACCGGTACTCGGATCCCGAATAATAATATATGAAATAAGTGTTCCTTATGTCTTTGGCTTACTTCACTTATGTGCTTGGTGTTTTCGTGTTTAGAGATAAGTGTTTTATGCTTCGAGATATTTTAAATTAAGATGAAATATTGTAACTAACATATCAAGTTAAACATTCCTTTCAATTATCAAGTAAAATAAGATAATCTGTGCTTGGAAGTAAATGGAAATACTAAACTTATGGGATTCTATTAATCGACCTTTAATTATTGGGAGTGTCAGGATAATAAACTAAAATATTATCTGAGGAAAAGAAGGTAAGGCATTAGCTGAACTATTTTAATTTGAGAATGATACCTAGTTTTACTGTTCAAATTTTATAAGTAATTTAGATAGACCTTGGAGTATGGTAGTTTGATATAAATTAAATAAAGTATTACTGTAACTTCGTTGAATAAGTTTCATTGAGGGGTTAACTTAGTTTAGCAAAAAGGAAATAAAATGTTAGTTAAACTTATTAAGATAAAGTTTTCTTTTAAAATATGTCATTAGGAATTCAGTTGTCTTCTATAAGATGGTATAGTATACTAGTTATCTTGAGAAATGTTTGCAAACATTAGAATGGGTATTAGAGTAAAGATGGGTGAGTATCATCTTGGGTAGCTTCGGTTATAGAATTAAATTGTTACAAGAAAACGGTATAGTTATAAATGGACCTACTACCAAGTAATGTAAAAATTTGGGAATTAGATTAGTGCTGGCTAAATAGGGGAATCAACTTCTACTAGGGTGATGATATAACACCCACTTGAATAAGAAGGAGATCCGATCAGTAAATGTGGGATAAGATGGACTTACCTTAATTTATTAGTCTTCTTAATTTTACTTACGCAGCTATCATAACTAGTTTTGTTGAGTAAAACAATAGAAATATAAACGTTGAGCAAGGTGTTAGCTAGGGATTAACATAGTCGACCGTTAATTTGGTGGTCAGGGTTAATTAATTAATTGTTTACTATAGGAATATACTTTGAAGTTGCTAACACATGGGTTTAAATTAAGTAAAGGATATTAACGGGCATAAATGGATTAGAAGTTTTAACGCCAGGGGTTAAACAAAATATTGTTATCCGCTTACATAGGCGTTATACTGAGTTGGGCTTGGAGAGAAGTAGTATTAGTACACTTAACAGGTTGCTAGTAAAAGTATTAGCTTGAGGATGGTAATCTGTAAAGTTAATTGATTTGATTGAAATTAAGGAATAAAATATTAAATAATACTGGAGTGTTGAGTGCCTTTATTTGTGACAATTATGGATTTAACAAAGCATATGAAATTAAGACAATGAGAGGCTACGATAATTGAGTATTTCCATTGCCTATTATCATTTAAAAGCTTTGACTTTTGATAAACATAAGATTTCTTAGAAACTATTAATCTAACTATAGTTTATACCTATCACGAATTAATAGGTGTTCTTATAACATTAATTAACATAAAGCTTAGGGTCATTACAGGGATGTAAAACCCCATATCATGACTAAGTAAAACTTTTTTGCTGCTTACAAGAGTATGGGTGATTTCTTTTAACTTTTTGAGCTATTTTGGCTGTTTTTCCGAATTAGGGGTTTTTGGTCTGAAAAAGGGGTTTCACTTCGGGGCCAATTATAAGAAAATCGGGATTCCTTCACGAAAAACAGGTATACGCCAATGAGTTTCTTTTAACTTGTACTACTTAACAGTAAAGTTTGGCAAAATTGCATTTGCCCGAAAATACAAAAATCAGGACACCTACGTGTGAAACGGGTAAAAAATGGAACGTTGGTGTCACTCTCGGGGAGTGACACGTGTCTCAGGACACGTGTAACACATGCGTGGACGTGCCACACATGTGAGACACGTGGAAGGACACGTGTCACACATGCGTGGACATGTCACGCATGCATGACACGTAGGGGGACACGTGTCACACATGCGTGGACGTGCCACGCATGTGAGACACGTGGCGGGACATGTGTTCCGCATGCATTGGTTTGGAAAAACTATATAAAGGGGTCACTTAACCCCCTGAAATCAAACAATCAAACACTTTTCTCTGACCCGATTTTACTAAATTATATCGATTCAGTTAGTTAACGTTCCGGAAGTTTCAAAATGAGTCTAAATCTTTTCCAATTTTCGGCATTTTGAGGTGAGGAGATTTTATTAAAAACAGCATCTTATATGCTTATATGATTATTATATGTCTATAACATGATTTGTTATTTTAATATTCTAGCCTGAGATAAATATCATGCTTATTAATATTCTTTATTTATTTGAATTAGAGTTGACTTAGATAATATTTACTGCTCGATTTATTTGATTGTTTTAGCATAAGATAAGCAGAGATGTTGCCCAAATATTTACATAAATGTTATATATGTTATTTGCATGCCGTCATAATGCCTTATTTATACTTGAAAATTGCTTTATTATAGCCGTTATTCTACTACCAAGAAAATGTTTATTACTTGCCCGGGACAACCACTTTAGTTGATCCCCATATCATTTGTTGTGCGTTCTATGACTACTTGTGCATGCTTGTGTGTACTTGGGGGTTGCAACCTCAGGCCCGATAGCTTGCACGAACGCTGGGCGGCATAGGGCTTGCCGGTGCTCCCGTGTCTATCGTGGACCTATTCCCTCTCTCGCTTGGTACCACCCTTGGAGAGTTGGGTCGTAGATTTTGGATACAATCCGGAGTATCCTCTTGGGAGAGATAAGAAGTTGAAATTGTGATCAAAGGCTGGCCACCTCATGAAATACTTGACTTGTTCCTACTCTCACTTGGTACCACCCTCGGAGAGTAGTGTCCTACTCTCGCTTGGCATTCCACCCTCGGAGAGTAGGCTGATATCTGTTGTGGATATATGCCACTATTGTTTACCTAAATGTCATTTCTGTTATTATATATGACTCAAATGAGATAATAATTTACTACTAGTTATCATATGCTATTATATCTTATATGGACAGTTTGTTATACTACCATATGTGAATTGCATCATGATTTACAAAAGAGACCGACCAGAAATATTTTCAAAACTCTTCTATTCTATCCTCACTGAGTTTCCCCAGAGCTCACCGTTTTTTCTCCCCCCAGCGTAGGTACAGCTTAGCTTGAAATGGAAATAGACTTTGAATGTTTACATGCTCGAAGCCTCTTGCTGTCATAGTTGGATCCTATTGTAAAAGTTAGAGTTTGTTGTATTAATTTCGAAAAAAGGGTAGCTGTGTTGAAACCTCAGTTTGTATGATAGCCGGGTAGTATCGATCTCAGATGTTGTAACACCCTTTTGTATTTAAATTATTATATAAAGGCTTGTTATTAAGTAATTCTTTATTTATTAGAAAGTTATGATCTTGCAATGATAGTAAACGCAGACTTTGACCTAGTCTTGGGAAGGCCGGGTTGGGGTCGTTACAGTTGGTATCAGAGCATAGTATTGCCTTAGAAGCCGAGTCTAGAAACTGGGCAGTAGGTTAGATTAAAGGTCTTGACCTAAATATCATTAGCTAAGACTTATGTGCTTATGTGTTTATGTGCTATGTCTTGATATTTTGAATGTGTATTAAACAAACGAGAGTGCTTATGTGTGCTTAGAAGGGATGGCTGGATTTAGTACACGGAGAACCATTCGAAATGCTGAGCTAGTAGAAGAACCTGGTCAGAATAATCCAGGCATGGCTATGTTCAATCTGATGGCAACGGCGGTGGACATGGTGTCCAGGGTTCTGGAACGCCAGGAAGCTAGAGAGGCAGGTAACCCTCACAATGTTGAAGGAAGGGTGAACCATGACTACGGAAGAGATAGAATGAGTCCACTCACGGAATTCCTAGGATATTTCCCTCCAAAATTTTTCGGAGAACCCGATGATGAAAAAGCCAAAGCTTGGCTCTCAGAAGTGGAAAAACTTTATGAAACCTTGGATTATAATGATGAGCAAAAGGTTGTACTTGCAGCATTTTTACTTAAAGGGGATGGAGAACAGTGGTGGAAAGTGGTAAAGCGCCGCTGGGAGGAGAATTGTACGCCTTATACCTGGGCAAATTTTACGGAGATCTTTAAAGAGAAATATATTCCGGTTGTTGCCCGGGAAAGGCGAGAAGAAGAATTTATGACATTAAGGCAAGGGGCCATGACTGTTGTCCAGTATGGGGCACGACTTGACAAACTGTCCCAATACGTGCCTGAACTAATGCAGCCACTGAGTCGGGCAATTCAAAAAATTTGTAAGAGGACTGAGAGTTGAGATACAAGATAGTTTGGTCGCACTAAAATTTGAAACCTATGGAGATGCAGTTGAGGCTGCTACATGAGTAGAGAAAAGGAAGATGGAAGCTGGGGGTGGATTAGGCCAGTCCAACAAGAAACCCTTTCAGCAACCTTCGGTACAACAGAGGACAAACCAGGGTATAGGTTATCCTAGCCAGGGACAAGGGCAGGCAGGATCGGTAGGTACCCAACCACAAGGAACTGGATCAATGGCTTCCTCAGCCCGAGGACCAGCAGGCATTAAGGCTCAAAGCGAAACATGTGCCTTTTGTGATAAGCAAGGACACATCAAATTACAGTGTTAGAAAAAGGCTAGAAGATGCACCAGTTGTGGAAGCAATCATCATCGGATTGGAGACTGCCCTAAATGGCAGTGGAAGGGAAATCAGAATAGGCCAATGACAAACCAGCGTGTGCAGGCTAAGGTGTACGCAGTAGAGCAGCAGGAGCTGCCTGAAGACACTATTGTAATAGAGGATACATATCCAGTTTCAAATCAGCCCGTTAAAGCACTAGGGGATGACGAGGTAGTACCCTAAGTTGTTTGTGAAATAAATAAATTGCGAGGATGCAATTTTTGTAAGGAGGGGAGGATGTAAGGACCCGTACTCGGATCCCGAATAATAATATATGAAATAAGTGTTCCTTATGTGTTTGGCTTACTTCACTTATGTGCTTGGTATTTTCGTGTTTAGAGATAAGTGTTTTATGCTTCGAGATATTTTAAATTAAGAGGAAATGTTGTAATTAACATATCAAGCTAAGCATTCCATTCAATTATCAAGTAAAATAAGATAATTTGTGCTTGGAAGTAAATGGAAATACTAAACTTATGGGATTCTATTAATCGACCTTTAATTATTGGGAGTGTCAGGATAATAAACTAAAATATTATCTGAGGAAAAGAAGATAAGGCGTTAGCTGAACTATTCTAATTTGAAAATGATACCTAGTTTTACTATTCAAATTTTATAACTAATTTAGATAGTCCTTGGAGTATGGTAGATTGATATAAATTAAATAAAGGATTACTGTATCTTCGTTGAATAAGTTTCATTGAGGGATTAACTTAGTTTAGCAAAAAGGAATTAGAATGTTAGTTAAACTTATTAAGATAATGTTTTCTTTTAAAATATGTCTTTAGGAATTGAGTTGTCTTCTATAAGATGGTATAGTATACTAGTTATCTTGAGGAATGTTTGCAGACATTAGAATGGGTATTAGAGTAAAGATGGGTAAGTATCATCTTGGGTAGCTTCGGTTATAGAATTAAATTGTTACAAGAAAACGGTATAGTTATAAAAGAACCTACTACCAAGTAATGTAAAAATTTGGGAATTAGATTAGTGTTGGCTAAATAGGGAATCAACTTCTACTAGGGTGATGATATAACACCCACTTGAATAAGTAGGAGATCCGATCAGTAAATGTGGGATAAGATGGACTTAGCTTAATTTATTAGTCTTCTTTATTTTACTTACGCAGCTATCATAACCAGTTTTGTTGAGTAAAACAATAAAAAATATAAACGTTGAGCAAGGTGTTAGCTAGGGATTAACATAGCTGACCGTTAATTTTGTGGTCAGGGTTAATTAATTAATTGTTTACTATAGGAATATACTTTGAAGTTGCTAACACATGGGTTTAAATTAAGTAAAGGATATTAACGGGCATAAATGGATTAGAAGTTTTAACGCCAGGGGTTAAACAAAATATTGCTATCCGCCTACATAGGCGTTATACTGAGTTGGGCTTGGAGAGAAGTAGTATTAGTACACTTAACATGTTGCTACTAAAAGTATTAGCTTGAGGATGGTAATTTGCAAATTTAATTGATTTGATTGAAATTAAGGAATAAAAGCTTAAATAATACCTGAGTGTTGAGTGCCTTTATTTGTGACAATTATGGACTAGAGAGGCTACGATAATTGAGTATTTCCATTGCCTATTATCATTTAAAAGCTTTGACTTTTGATAAACATAAGATTTCTTAGAAACTATTAATCTAACTATAGTTTATACCTATCACGAATTAATAGGTGTTCTTATAACATTAATTAACATAAAGCTTAGGGTCATTACAGGGATGTAAAACCCCATATCGTGACAAAGTAAAACTTTTTTAGCTGCTTACAAGAGTATGGGTGATTTCCTTTAACTTTTTGAGCTATTTCGGCTGTTTTTCCGAATTTAGGGGTTTTTGGTCCGAAAAAGGAGTTTCACTTCAGGGCCAATTATAGGAAAATCAGGATTCCGTTGCGAAAAACATGTATACCCCATTGAGTTTCTTTTAACTTGTACTACTTAACGGTGAAGTTTGGCAAAATTGCATTCTGGCCCGAAAATACGAAAATCAGGACACCTACGCATGAAACGGGTAAATAATGGAATGTTGGTGTCACTCTCGGGGAGTGACACGTGTGTGGACGTTCCACGCATGTGAGACACGTGGAGGGACACGTGTCACACATACGTGGACATGCCACGCATGCATGACACGTAGGGGGACACGTGTCACACATGCGTGGACGTGCCACGCATGTGAGACACGTGGCGGGACACATGTTTCGCATGCATTGGTTTGGAAAAACTATATAAAGGGGTCACTTAACCCCCTGAAATCAAACAAGCAAACACTTTTCTCTGACCCGATTTTACTAAATTATATCGTCTCAGTTAGTTAACATTCCGGAAGTTTCAAAACGGGTCTAAATCTTTTTCAATTTTCGGCATTTTGAGGTGAGGAGATTTTATTAAAAACAGCATCTTATATGTTTATATGATTATTATATGTCTATAACATGATTTGTTATTTTAATATTCTAACCTGAGATAAATTTCATGCTTATTAATATTCTTTATTTATTTGAATTAGAGTTGACTTAGATAATATATACTGCACGATTTATTTGATTGTTTTAGCATAAGATAAGCAGAGATGTTGCCCAAATATTTACATAAATGTTATACATGTTATTTGCATGCTATCATAATGCCCTATTTATACTTGAAAATTGCTTTATTATAGCCATTATTCTACTACCAAGAAAATGTTTATTACTTGCCCGGGACAACCACTTTAGTTGATCCCCATATCATTTGTTGTGCGTTCTATGACTACTTGTGCATGCTTGTGTGTACTTGGGGGTTGCAACCTCAGGCCCGTTAGCTTGCACGAACGCCGGGCTGCATAGGGCTTGCCGATGCTCCCGTGTCTATCGTGGACCTATTCCCTCTCTTGCTTGGTACCACCCTTGGAGAGTTGGGTCGTAGATTTTGGATACAATCCGGAGTATCCTCTTGGGAGAGATAAGAAGTTAAAATTGTGATCAAAGGCTGGCCACCTCATGAAATACTTGACTTGTTCCTACTCTTACTTGGTACCACCCTCGGAGAGTAGTGTCCCACTCTCGCTTGGCATTCCACCCTCGGAGAGTAGGCTGATATCTGTTGTGGATATATGCCACTATTATTTACCTAAATGCCATTTCCGTTATTATATATGACTCAAATATGATAATAATTTACTGCTAGTTATCATATGCTATTATATCTTATATGGACAGTTTGTTATACTACCATATGTGAATTGCATCATGATTTACAAAAGAGACCGACCAGAAATATTTTCAAAACTCTTCTATTCTATCCTCACTGAGTTTCCCCAGAGCTCACCGTTTTTTCTCCCCCCAGCGTAGGTACAGCTTAGCTTGAAATGGAAATAGACTTTGAATGTTTACATGCTCGAAGCCTCTTGCTGTCATAGTTGGATCCTATTGTAAAAGTTAGAGTTTGTTGTATTAATTTCGAAAAAAGGGTAGCTGTGTTGAAACCTCAGTTTGTATGATAGCCGGGTAGTATCGATCTCATATGTTGTAACACCCTTCTGTACTTAAATTATTATATAGAGACTTGTTATTAAGCAATTCTTTATTTATTAGAAAGTTATGATCTTGCAATGATAGTAAACGCAAACTTTGACCTAGTCTTGAGAAGGGCCGGGTTGGGGTCGTTACAGTCGATCCCCAATTTGCTGGGATGAGGTAGATGAAACGAAGACTTTTGACCCGACCCTTCTACCTGAACTTATGAAGACTGTTGATAACATTCACCTCATCCGGAAACGGATGCTTACCATCCAAAGTTGGCAGAAAAGTTATGCAAACCGACGGAGACGGAGCCTAGAGTTTAAGGTTGGCGACAATGTGTTCCTGAAGATATCACCTCGGATGGGACTGATTAAACACGGCAAGGGTGGAAAGTTGAGCCCGAGATTTGTAGGACCATTTCAGATAATTGAGAAGGTTGACAAATTGGCGTATCGCCTGGCACTACCCCAAAACCTCTCCAATATTCACGACGTCTTTCATGTTTCAATGCTGCAGAAGTATCACCTTGATCCATCGCATATCTTAGAGCCAGAGCCGCTGCAGCTTCGGGAGAACTTGTCTTATGAGGAGAAGCCCATTCGGATCCTAGACCAGCAAGATCAGGAGTTGCGCAACAAAACTATACCGATGGTGAAAGTGTTGTGGGATCATCATGGAGTTGAAAAAGCAACGTGGGAAAGGCGAGACCAGATGGAGCAACAATATCCAGCTTTATTCCAAAGGTAATATTGAATTTCGGGATGAAATTCTTTTAAGGAGGGGAAGATGTGAGGCCTGACCTAGATTTGCGTGCGATACCTCATTTCGTGTACCCTAGCCTACATTTGCGTGCCTTAACCTAGGTTTAAGAATTGTGTTTCGTTTTGTGTGCCATGCATTGAATTACGTGCATTCATTTAGGGTTGCGTGCATTTACTTAGAAAACGTGCATTCGTCTCGTAGTTCATGCCCTACCTCATAGTGCGTGCCCTAGACCTAGGAAAGTGTGCCCTCACGCTAATCAAGAAAGCATCTTACACGAAGCACTAGATCAATAATTAATCCTACAAATTCTACTAACTAATATTAAATCATTAATTCAACCCACTAGAAGACAAAATCTCACAAAAAGCTAGACATTCCTTATTCTTTATTCCTTATTCTTTTGCACTTTCAAACACACAATTATTTAATGCTAAAAAGATGACAAAAATTCAGATTTCTCAAGCCTTGGCCGACCACCTTATGTGCCTTGTGCTTGCTTTGCATAATTTAAATTAAACCTAGACAATTCTATGACTATTCTATGTCACCAAACAATAAAAAATAGCTCAAAACTCTACCAATGCTCCACCAATCTCGACATAAGCTCTTTGCCCATGCTAGGAATTTCAAAATGCTTCTTGATGACACAAAAATCTGAATTGCAAAGCTCAAGGCCGACATATGTGTGTTCATAAGCTTTTACAACCATGCATGGCAAGATTTTGGGCTAGAATGTGATGATAGATGAAATCGTGCATGTGACAGCTTTCTGTCTTGTTGATACGAGGTGATTTTGGCTAGGTAAATGATATTGAAAATGCATGAAAGTTGGTAGGTAACTAGTTTTACCAGTTCGGAACATTTTTCCCAGAAATAGGGCAAAGCTAGTTTTGGCTCTAAGGTCCTCAAAATGGCAAATCATTGAAATGTGTCCAAATCTGGAAAATCCGGAATAATGAAGCAGGTTTTGGCAGATTCATTGACCTTGTAGAACGAACCGGTTTTGACTTAGTAAATGACATCCAAAATGCATGAAATTTGGTGTACTACTAGATTTTTCAGTTCGGAACGTTTTTGTCAGAAATGGACTAAGGCTAAATCTGACCCTAAGGCCCTCAAAAACGACAAGTATTGAAATGTGTGCAAATCTGGACAGCTTTGCGCAGTCTCACTGTTTTGGCTATATCTATTGATCCCAAACTCCAAATGATGCGAGGTTTGTTTCTGAATTTAGTTTACTACTTAAGCTTTAATTTAACATCTTATTCAATGGAATTGGAGATTGTTTTCTTGTCTTAATGATTCTGAGAAAACAGCCCATTGCAGTGAGGGTTTCACTTAGTGATATGCTTAGAATAATTATTGTAGCTTCTCTTGTTGTATTAAATGTTTGGGATTGTGGCATTGGGATGTTGTGTGGACTGTTTTGAATACTTGAGGGTGTTTGAATGAATCGATGCATGACTTGAGATTGATTTTGAGTTGACTTGGGGCTTAATCGCACGGGTAAGCACGAAATGGAAACCCTAGTGACTAGGTAAATTCACTAAGTGTTGATCCTATGAATATCGTGTTTAATTATATGTTTAGTAGGCTGCCCGTAGTTGCCATTGTAGCCCTAAATGCGATCTTGATTATTACATGTTGACAAGTAGGCCTTTCTTGCACCCGAACCCATGTAAACGTCGTTGCATGTTGAATAATCTTATTATTTGTTTACGTGAACTTCAAAATGAGTTATATGGCTTGATTTACATGCGTTACATGGCTGCCCATTTAATGTTCATATAACTCCATGTGCCTTTCAAGTGAAATTACTTGTCTTATTGTGCCTCGCTTGTTTACTTGTAAATGTGCGATCTTATGACTGCTCGGAGGCAACCTACTTTGTCTTCCTCCTAATGTGATATATTAAATGTCATAAATGTGCATTGCATACAAGGTTGCAACCTTTCATTCTGGCGTGGTAGCGTTCACGTACACCGGGCGGCATCGAGCTTGCCGGTGCAACCGTGACTACCATTGTCCAATTCCCTGTCTCGCTTGGGGGTTAGACTTCCTTGGAGAGTTGGGTCGTAGGATTTTGGGGTACTTCCGGAGTACACCCATTTGGCGTGATAAGGGGATAATTTGAAGTCGGCCGCAACAACTGATATTGGAAATGAACCGAGAGTAAAAGCTCACCGTATCATTTTCACTATGTGTATAAGTACTCTCGCTTGGTTCCTAGAGGACCTCGGGGAGGAAAGACGGGTAATTGAGTTCTTTTACTTTTACATTATAGTTATGTACTTATTTGTGATATATTTATGCTTGCAAAAAGGGTTTTCATAAGTTGAACCGAAAAATGAGTTTCAAAACCTATTTCTCATTCCCCCTCGCTGAGTTCATAAGGACTCACCCTCTTTTATCATCTCAGGTGAAGAAGACCAAGAACAGGTACCCGAGGACGACGTGCCTAACGATGATTCCTTGGAATGATTGCATGTCCTATGTGCTTGCTTGATTTTGGCCATTTGTGAACACTATCCTGCTTGAAGACTATTTCTTTTCATGTTGCTTAATGTTTGTAATGTAAAAGACCCCCGTTGTAATTTGGGGTCTAATTTTCATTTGTATTGATAATAACTAGACTGACACTACTATGGTCATTTTGCTATTGTCATTGGCTAGTATCTATCATAGCATTATGAAGTATCAGGTAAGAACTAAGTAAAATGAACCTATCCAATCTTAAGCAGGTACTCACTATTAAGCTAAGATCAATAGGTATTTCTGTAATGAGGATTAACAAACAGACGAGACATAGTATCATACTAGGTTATTAATCAAACGAGACTTTGAGATAACCAGTAGGCATTGCGATTGATGGTAAATAGTAATCTTAGTTAGAAATGAAATTGAGATTGAAAAATTTGAGGCGTTTAGAGAATTAGGTCAAACCAAAGATCCCACTTACATCCGTTTTGCTGCCGGTTTTTTGAAAACTTTTGGAGTTTAGGCTAAAACGTTAAGTGTTAAACTTTCATGAACGATTATGTACGAGACAAAATTTAAGGACCTAAAAAATGACAAGTATTGAAATGTGTGCAAATCTGGACAGTTTTGTGCAGTCCCATTGTTTTGCCTATAACTATTGATCCCGAACTCCAAATGATGCAAGGTTTGTTTCTAAATTTAGCTTACTCCTTAAGCTTTAATTTGACATCTTATTCACTGGAATTGGATATTTTTTGCTTATCTTAATGATTGTGAGAAAACAGCCCATTGCAGTGAGGGTTTCACTTAGCGATATGCTTAGAATAATTATTGTATCTTCTCTTGTTGTATTAAATGTTTGGGATTGTGGCATTGGGATGTTGTATGGACTGTTTTGAATACATGTGGGTGTTTGAATTAATCGATGCATGGCTTGAGATTGATTTTGAGTTGACTTGGGGCTTAATCGCACGGGTAAGCACGAAATGGAAACCCTAGTGACTAGGTAAATTCACTAAGTGTTGATCCTATGAATATCGTGTTTAATTATATGTTTATTAGGCTGCCCATAGTTTCCATTGTAGCCCTAAATGCGATCTTGATGATTACATATTGACAAGTAGGCCTTTCTTGCACCCGAACCCAAGTAGATGTCGTTGCATGTTGAATAATCTTATTATTTGATTACGTGGACTTTGAAATGAGCTATATGACTTGATTTACATGCGTTACATGGCTTCCCGTTTAATGTTCATATAGCTCCATGTGCCTTTCAAGTGAAATTACTTGTCTTATAGTGCCTCGCTTGTTTACTTGTAAATGTGCAATCTTATGACTGCTCGGAGGTGACCTACTTTGTCATCCACCTAATGTGATATATTAAATGTCATAAATGTGCATTTCATACAAGGTTGCAACCTTTCATTCTGGCGTGGTAGCGTTCACACATACCGGGCGGCATCGGGATTGCCGATGCAACTGTGACTACCATTGTCCAATTCCCTCTCTCGCTTGGGGGCTAGACTTCCTCGGAGAGTTGGGTTGTAGGATTTCAGGGTACATTCGGAGTACACCCATTTGGCGTGATAAGGGGATGATTTGAAGCCAGCCGCAACAATTGATATTGGAAATGAACTGAGAGCAAAAGCTCACCGTATCCTTTTCACTATGTGTATAAGTACTCTCGCTTGGTTCCTAGAGGACCTCGGGGAGGAAAGACGGGTAATTGTGTTCCTTTACCTTTACATTATTGTTATGTACTTATTTGTGATATATTTATGCTTGCAAAAAGGGTTTTCATAAGTTGAACCAGAAAATGAGTTTCAAAACCTATTTCTCGTTCCCCCTCGCTGAGTTCATAAGGACTCACCCTCTTTTATCATCTCAGGTAAAGAATATCAAAAATCGGTACCCAAGGACGATGTGCCTAACGATGATTCCTTGGAATGATTGCCTGTCCTATGTGCTTTGCTTGATTATGGCCATTGTGAACACTATGCTGCTTGAAGACTTTCTTTTAATGATGCTTGATGTTGTAATGTAGAAGACCCCCGTTGTAATTTGGGGTCTAATTTTGGTTTGTACTGATAATAACTAGACAGACACTACTATGATCGTTTTGCTATTGTCATTGGCTAGTATCTATCTTTGGATTATGAAGTATCAGGTAAGGACTAAGTAAAATGAACCTATCCAATCTTAAGCAGGTACTCACTATTAAGCTAAGATCAACAGGTACTTTTGTAACGAGGATTAACAAACAGACGAGACATAGTATCATACTAGGTTATTAATCAAACGAGACTTCGAGATAACCAGTAGGTATTTCAATTGATGGTAAATAGTAATCTTAGTTGGAAATGAAATTGAGATTGGAAAATTTGAGGCGTTTAGAGAATTAGGTCAAACCAAAGAGCCCAATTATAGCCGTTATGCTATCGGTTTTTCGAAAAATTTTGGAGTTTAGGCTAAAACGTTAAGTGTTAAACTTTCATGAACGATTATGTACGAGACATGATTTGAATGTTTAGATCACACCCTAGTCTAACCTTATAGGCCGGGTTGGGGCGTGACACCTGCCCAGGTCACAAAACGGTCATGACGTCATTTGGGTCATAGTGGATAGCTTGACTAAGTCAGCACACTTCTTACCGATGAACAAGGCAGATAGTCCTGAGAAACTGGGAGATATGTATGTGGTGGATATCATAAGGCTACATGGGATGCCTGTAAGTATTGTGTCGGATAGGGATCCTCGTTTTACTTCCCGATTTTGGAAGAGATTACAAGAAGCTTTGGGGACAAAGTTGAGTTTTAGTACAGCTTATCACCCTCACACTGATGGACAATCTGAGAGAACTATTCAGATTTTGGAGGATATGCTGAGGGCATGTGTTTTAGACTTTGGAAAAGGTTGGGAGAAGTACCTACCTCTGGCGGAGTTCGCTTATAATAACAGTTATCAGGCCACTATCGGGATGGCCCCATTTGAGGCATTGTATGGACGTAAGTGTCGATCCCCAATATACTGGAATGAAGTAGGTAAGACGAAGACTTTTGACTCGACCCTGCTACCCGAACTTATGAAGACTATTGATAATGTCCACCTCATCCAGAAACGGATGCTTACTACCTAAAGCAGGCAGAAAAGTTATGTAGACCGACGGAGATGGAATTTGGAGTTTGAGGTCGGCGATAAGGTGTTCTTGAAGTTATCACCTCGGAGGGAACTGATTAAACATGGCAAGGGTGGAAAGTTGAGCTCGAGGTTTGTAGGACCATTTGAGATAGTTTAAAAGGTTGGCAAATTGGCGTATCACCTGGAACTTCCCCAAAGCCTCTCTAATATTCATGATGTCTTCCATGTCTCAATGTTGCAGAAGTATCAACCTAATCCATCGCATATCTTGGAGCCAGAGCCGTTGCAGCTTCGGGAGAACTTGTCATATGAAGAGAAGCCTATTCGTATTCTAGACGAACAAGATCGGGAATTGCACAACAAGTCTATACCGATGGTGAAAGTGTTGTGGGATTACCATAGAGTTGAGGCAGCAACGTGGGAAAGGCAAGACTAGATGGAGCAACAGTAGCCGGCATTATTTCAAAGGTAATATTGAATTTTGGGACGAAATTCTTTTAAGGGGGAGAGGATGTGAGGCCCGACCTCGATTCGTGTGCCCTAACCTTGAACTGCGTGCCTTAACCTAGGTTTAAGAGTCGTGCATTGATTTACGTGCATTCATTTAGGGTTGCGTGCATTTACTTGGAATACATGCATTTGTCGCGTAGTTCATGTCTTACCTCATAATGCGTGCCTTAGACATAGGAAAGCGCTTGCACGCTAATCGAGAGAGCATCCTACACAAAGCACTAGACTATAAATAATCCTACAAACTCCACTAACCAATATTTTAATCCTAAGTCAACCCACAAAAGGACAAAAGCTTACTAAACACTAAACATTCATTATTCCTTATTCTATTTCCAAATTCAATACATCTAAAATACCACATCAACCTAAAATAAAATAAGGCCTAACACATGACAAAAATTTCAGAATTTTGAGCCAAGATGGCCGGCCATACCTATGTCCTTGAGCAAAAGTTTGAACAATTATTTTAATCCATGCATGCTTAGACAAAAACTTCATATTGTCATACCTTTTGTATACACCAAAGCCACATTTTGCTAACTATTAAGCCACCATTCTCGGCCACATCACCATTGCATACCAACAATTCAAATAATGTTCAAAAGACAACACAAAATCAGATTTTTGCAAGCTTATAGCCCACACACACACACACACACAAACATTTCATTTCTCTCAAAACTTTCTCTCAAGCTCTCATTTTCTCTCTCTCTCTCTCAGCCATGACTGTTTCATGAGTCTTCATAGCTCAAGCTCACATTCTAAGAGTCACCTAGGCTCACAAGGATCCCAAGAGACTCGGCCTTAGCAAGTAAAGCAAGAAAATAGCAAGCAAGCTCACAAAGTTCATCATTTTCGGCCTTAGGTATGTTTTGGTAGTTTTCTTTCATTTTCTTTTGTTCTATACACATGCAAACCATCCTCACATGCTAACTAAGTTAGAAATTAAGGGTAATCAAGCTATCTCTCTTAGCCAAAGCAAGGAAGAAGCCATTGTGCATTTTGAAGAGCATTTGAGCATCATTAATCATCAATAGGCTAAGGTGAAGGTTAAACTCTTTAAAAGCTTTCAAAAATCACATGCATGCCTTCATATGACTATAATTACCTCTGTAGTTGTTGTATATGTGTGTACATGAGCTTATATGACCATGCATGGCCAGCTTTTTGGCTAGAACTTGAAGATAGGTAAAAACGTATTGCTGGCAGTTTTCTGATCATGTAGTTTTGGCTTAGTAAACCTTAATAAAAATGCGTGAAAATTGGTAGGTTACTATTTTGGACGGTTCTGAGCATTTTTTGGAGAAATAGGCCAAGGCAAAGTTTGAGTTTAAGGCCTCCAAAATGGTCAAACATCGTAATGTGTCTAAAATTGGACAATTTTGCGTAATCTCAAGGTTTTTGGCCATAACTCCTAAGTCTGAACTCCAAATGATGCGAGGTTTGTTCCTAGATTTAAATCACTCATTAAGCTTTAATTTGACATTTTTTTCACTGAAATTTCAGAATGTTTGCTTGTATAACCGAATGTGGGAAAACATACCATTGCAGTGAGGGTTTTGTTTAGTGATATGCTTTGAAACATGTTGTAACTTCTCTTGTGGTATTGAATGCTTGGAATTGTGGCACTTAGATGTTGTGTGGACTGTTGTGGCTGGTTGAGGTTGCTAAGTTTGATTGATGTATGAATTGGGATCATTAATTGATGAATGGTTTGCTTAACCGCATGTTTGAGCACGAAATTGAGGCCCTAATGCTTACGACTACATGCTAAGAGATGATCTTATGGTTCAACGTGTTAAATTGTGTGGTTAATAGGCTGCTCGTAGTTGTCCTTACAACTCTAAATGTGATTCCAGAAAATTTCATGTTGATAAGGAGACTTTTCTTGCACCCAGTCCCATGTAAACGTCATTGTATACTTGTATAATCTTATTACTTGATACGTGAACCCCAAAATGAGTTATATGACACGATTTACATGTGTGATATGGCTGCCCCTTTAATATTAATATAACTCTATGTGTTTTACAAAGTGAAAATTCATGTCAAAGCATGCCTTATGTGTTTACCTATCTATGTGCGATCTTATAATTGCTCGGAGGTAACCTACTTTGTTGTTCTCCTAATGTGACATATTAAATGTTATAATTGTACATTGCATACAAGGTTGCAACCTTTCATTATGGCATGGTAGAGTTTCATGCACGCCTGGCGGCATCGGACTTGCCGGTGCTACCGTGACTACCATGGTCCAATTCCCTCTCTCGCTTGGGGGCTAGACTTCCTTGGAGAGTTGGGTCGTAGGATTTCGGGGTACATCCGGAGTACACCCATTCAGAGTGATAAGTGAATGATTGAAGTTGGCCGCAACAACTGTTATCAGAAATGAACTTGAGAGCAAAAGCTCACTGTATCCTTTCATTATGTGATTAAGTACTCTCGCTTGGTTCCTAGAGGACCTCGGGGAGGAAAGACGGGTAAATGTGTTCTTTACATTTATGTTATGTTATAAACTTACTTGTGTTATATGTCATGCTTTCAAAAAGGGTTTTCATAAATTTAACCGGAAAAGGGTCTCAAAACGTATTACTCGTTCCCCCTCGCTGAGTTCATAAGGACTCACCCTCTTTTATTATCACAGGTGAAGAAGATCAGGAACAGGCACCCGAGGGTAACGTGCCTGTTGATGACTCCTTGGAGTAATTGCCTGCCTTACGTGCCTTGCTTGACTGTGACCATTTTATGAACGATGTGTTTTGTCTTGAAGACTATTTCTTATGTTGTTTGTTGTTGTTGTAAATGACCCCCGTTGTAATTTGGGGACTAATTTTGGCTTGTACTGACTATGACTAGATGACACACTATATTGTGGGTTGCTATTACTGTTTTAATTTAGTAACTACCATAGCCAACTCAATTACTAGGTAAAGAAATCAAATGATGTAATTCTATCTAATTTTACCTAGGTATTCAATAGTAAGTTAAAGATCAACAGGTACTTGCGTCATAGGAATCGACAAGTAATCTGGACATAGCCATAATGCTAAGCTTATTAATCAAACAAGACTGTCAAGATATATTAGTAAGTAGTTCGGTTGATGACCCAATAGAAGTTCTGAGTGGAATTGAATTAATGATTGGTATATTGAGGCATTTAGAAATTTAGGCCAAACAAAAAGGTCCTAAATATAGCCGTTATTCGCTGATTTTTTGGGAAATCCTTCAAAGTTTTAGGCTAACGTTAAGTGTTGAACCTTAACAAATGGTTAAGTATGTGAAACGATGTGAATGATTAGATCACACCCTAGTCTAGCCTCTATAGATCGGGTTAGGGCGTGACAACATGTGGTGTCGATGCCGCACGATAGTGCGCACATAGGGCACCCATGCATGCACGAAAGTGCGCGCATGTGGCCTGCATGCCGCACGTAGGTACGCCCATGGGGCGCCCATTCCGCACGATGGTGCGCGCATCAGGCACGCATGCCACACGATAGTGCGCGCATGTGGTCCGCATGCCGCACAAAGGTGCTCGTATGGGGTACCATGTCGCACGATAGTATGGGCATCGTGCGCGCATACCGCACAATGGTACGCGCATGTGGCCTGCATGCAACAAGAAGGTACGCGTATGGGGCGCCTGTGCCTCACCTTCGTGCGCGCATGGGGCGCACATTTCGCACGATGGTGCGCTCAAGTAGCACCCGCGCGGCGCTCAAGTAGCACCCGCGCGGCGCTCAAGCGGCGCTGTTGGGGCACTGATGGTGCATGGCTGGGGCACTATTGGGGCACGACTAGGGCACTATGGGGTTACGCTTGGGGGACGATGGGGGTTGTTAGGGGGCGTCTTTAGCACTACTAGGGGACGTGGGGCACGACGTGCAATGTTAAGCATTCGGGGGTAATGGGCATGCGGAATGTATTATGACACAAATGTGGACATTGATGTCCTTTTACAAGTGGTTTCTGAAGCTATGAAGTAGTTTTAATGTTTCCCTTGTTCGACAAATAGTTCATCACATTTGCGAGGCGAATTAGATAAATCAGGTTCCCAATGCATCCAAAAAAAAATTTAACGCCAAATATCATGTAAACAAATTAATTTATGAATTAATATAAATTATCTAGTATTTTTTTCTGATTTTTCCTTATTCTTTATAATTTTTAAATATTAAAAATTAATTTTTTGAAAAAAAAATTGAATATCATTTAACAAATTAATGTGTGAATTAATACAAATTCTTCTCTATTTTCTACTATTTTTTTTGATTTTCCCTATTTTTCGCAATCATTAGATATTAAAAAAATTTGAAAAAAATTAATCTTGAAGCATTTGGATATCATATGCTATCAATAAGGAGCAAGTTGGGTACGAAGATCATGCCACATGGGGCCATTTATAGTGTAAAACCCCCATTACGAATCTTTGGAAAAATGTACGTTACTGCTATCACATGGGTTTTTGTATCTAAATGTACTATAGGGGGGTATGTGGTGTCAAGCCGCTTGGTCAAGGTCCATGTGGGGGGATGTTGTGGGCACTGCGTGGCACATTTTGGGCTATATCGTGGGTTATATCGTTGGCTATATTGTGGGCGGGAATGCCTACCGAGTGAATCACGCCGAGGTATTGCATTGCATACCCGTGCGTTGGGGCTGTGCCACCCTCGCCCCGCATCCCCCAGCATGTCCCTCGGTGCGGCACTAGCATGGCTAATGAGGAACGTGGTGGCTTCCCTAGCCCCTCATTATCCATCTTGGTGCTGTAACACCGTCGACGTCATTGGGATGGCTAACAAGGGGGCGAGTGGTTGCCCAAGCACAAAATTGGCCATCCCCGTGCTGCCGGCTAGGTACACGTTGGGGGACATTCCCGTCCCCCGATGTGTCGTTGGGCCTGCGCAATGCGCGAATTGCCTAGCACACGAAGCCATGGCCAATGCCGAGTAGATGCGAGTGGCCATGTTCTAGTGTCTTGGCGATGCAAGCATCGCATGGGCTTGGGTGGCTCTTGGGGGACGGTGGGGGCAAGCGTGATGTGCAAATTACCTAGTACACGTGGCATTGGCTTTCGTTAAGCAACGACGCGAGCGTTGCGATGAGACGATTGCTGATCCTTCAATATTGTGGCGATCCAAGGACCATGCTGCCTTAAAGCCGTCCCTCAGTGGGTTCTGACGTGCCTGTGCGATGCGCAAATCGCTTTGCACACGACGCCATGGTCCTCGCTGAGTTGTAATGCGATGGACGTGGTCTAGTGTCATGGTGATCCAAGCACTGCGTGGATAAGAATGTAGTTTGCTTGTACCGTTCCGTGCATACGGGTGCATACGAGGGTTTGGTAGAGGCATGCGCGATGCGCAAATCGCCTAGCACCCGGCCATGTCTTTTGTTAAGTGACGGCGCGAGCGTTGTGATGAGATGATGACTAGAGCTTCAATGTCGTGGCGATCAAAGCACCGTGCTTCCTCCAAGCCGTTCGACGGAGTATTCCTATGGGCCTGCGCGATGTGCAAATTGGTTGGCACACGACGCCATGGTCCTCGCTGAGTCGTAATGCGACGGACGTGGTCTAGTGTCGTGGCGATCCAAGCACTGCGTGGGCAAGAAGGTAGTTTGCTTGTCCCGTTCCGTGCATATGGGTGTATACAGGGGGACGGTTAGGGCTTGCGCGATGCGAGAATCGCCTAGTACACGGCCTTGGCTTTCGTTACGTGACAACGCGAGTGTTGCGATGAGACGATGGCTAGAGCTTCAATGTCGTGGCGATCCAAGCACCGTGTTTCCTTCAAACCGTCTGATGGTATGTTCCTATGGCCCTACGCGATACATGAATCGCCTAGCACACGACGCCATGGTCTTCGTTGAGTCATAATACGACGGATGTGGTCTAGTGTTATGGCGATCCAAGCACCGTGGGGGCACGAAGTCCGCTTTTGGTTAGTACCTCAAGTGTGTGCACTCGGTGCTTGGTCGGGCACCAAGCAATGGGCTCATAGGCTTGCGACGTGCGGCCTGGTCATGCACCTTGTGCCGTTCTCGTCTCTTGTCCCTTGTCCCATAGAAATTCTTCGTTCCTGGCGGTGCGTTCTCGGGCCATCTCGCCGCTTCCGTCTGGTTGAAGGGCTTCATTTCACTAGACAGTGGGGCGGTTACTGCCTTGGTGGTCTGCGCATAGCGAACGTGATAGCGCGTGAGTAGTGGTCGGCTTGTATGGGTCGGTTGGATCCCTGCTTGAGTAACGACGTCTGCCCCTGCTTGCCACTTCATTCATAGGCCGAGTGCTTACGTTGCCTCGGTCTATCGGTCAGTTTCCTGTGTTGTGTACCTACAAAGAAGGCAGTTTAAAGTCATATCATCCATCTTTTACCTTGCGTTTGCCTCTGTGGATGACGTGGGGCGAACCTTAAGCACGTCCCATGTTCCACGCTGCTCACTCCAACAAGTGTGGCATATGTGGCCCATGGGGCATCGGTCGATCTCTCGGATGCAGCACACCATGACGGTATGGGGTCCTTGGCCTCTCTTTTATCGAAATCATTGTTCATCGCTAATCGCGTACGACGGTTGTGCGCTCATCTCGAGTCGTCGATCCTTAGAGGATGACGTGCCTCGTGCGACGCCGGCATCGGTGAGGAATGCTACCTGGTTGATGTAACACCCCGATCCCTTTCGAGACCGAGAGTTCTATTAATCAATCTAATCACAATCCAATTCCAAACCCGGGCATAATTTTTAGGAAAAACGGACAGAGTCTCCCCTGTTTCTAGGCAAAATGCAAAACCAGTGACAGCATATAAGTGGACCAATACCATGTCCAAACATTCAACCACCTCAAGGCCATCCGAGCCTCAGTTCTCAACAATTAAACTCAACAAGTATACATACGTTTCCAATTTAAAAGCTAACCTATCTCTTTTTATCTTTGACAAGAACATTCATGCTTGACAATTAAACCGTACAAACCTATTTCATAAGTTAGACTATCAAACCATTCTAACTCTTTTCCTTTGGACATTACAAACATACATTAAAGTTAAGCTATACTAACTAGATACATAATCTAACTCATCAAACTACTTCAACAATCTAATGAAACTTAAATTACATTCTTTTTGACATTAAATACATACAGTACATGAAAGCAAACATCTTTACAACTTCGAAAACTCAAGCCACATAGGCACACAAGACAACTCTTCAAGCACGAACTTTCACGAAATTACGAAGTTTCCAACTAACATGACACTTCCTGAAATGTGGTGGTGAGGAGTGAGTATACACAACACGTATACTCAGTGAGGGCGAGACAGTTATCGAGGTGGAGAGAAAGAAAGTCGTGCAATGCAAATAAGGCAGTTAAGCAATATAACTGATAATTAAGCAATCAAGACACACAATCAATACAATAAGCAATTAATGAAAGCATTAACACAACCATTCAAAGCTATACCACACTTTGAAGGCTATGGTTCACTTGAGCGAGTAATGTACCGATCACGATTTCTGATGACTTTAACGATGACGTGCAGGCTCACCCACCTTATAACTTACGTTTAGAGTACTCCAGACATACTCTGTCAATTCTACGACCCAAAACTCCCTGGGCAGCAACCCAAGCGAGAAAGGGAATAGGACACGGAGCTAGGGCAACCAACACTGGCAACCCGAGGCTACCCAGAGAGGCCCATCACACCGCCCTGACTCTATGAATACAATACAATATACAATGCAACAATCGAGAAATCAAGCAATAGAGCCACACGTGGGAGAATAACAAAGTAGGTTACTCTCACACGCAATAGCAACAATTGATAAACATTTCAATCAAAATCAACTCTAACAAGCATCATAGGCATCAACAAGCATTAACAAGCATTCTACAAGCAAAATTCTATGAAAACCAACAAAAACACAAGCCCACCCCAACTTACCAAACGCTACTACTTTCAAACGAGCTACGAGTTTTGAAAACCGACTTCACCAATTCTCTTAGGTTACCATAAGGCACGTCTAAGGACCCCGAAACCCTACTTTACCCTAGAATTCACGCAAAGCCCCGATTTCCCCCTTTGCTCGTTTGAACTACAACTATACTAATCAAACACCCAACCAACGCCACAACCACACCAAAAGTGCTTCCATGGCCTCCCGAGACAATGCTATCACGTAAAACGAGAAAACGCTAAACTCGACCTAAACGACCCCGACTTTCACCAATGCATTTTTCTCATTTTTTCCATTACACAATCCAAACAAAGCATGCATCTAGGCATTCTAACATATCTAGCATCTTTTCACATTAACAGAACGCATAACAGAACAACTTCTACGTTTCAAGGGTTTACTATTCATATTTTACTATTCAATTGACAATTTAAATTACAATCTCAACATTAAACCGCAGAAAATATTAAATAGCTATAATTACATATTCTACAATTACTAGGGAACATTCTTTAAGCCTCAAAATGATTAAAACAACAACATACGGATAAAACCCAAAAATCAAAGTTAATATACAAAATATTCAAATGCGCAAATAAACATGAAACCCTCACCTTAGACACTCCTAGACGCTAGGAAAACCTCGTAGGATGCCTCGAAAATCACCCCGTGCAAGCTCACGTGAAGCTTTGATGATTTGGCTTGAAATCTTTTTTTTTCTTCTCTATGTATTTTCGGTCCTTTCCATTTATGTTTCAGCTCTCTTTTTTTGGTGCTATTTTAAGCTTTAAATAAAATGCAACTCAAGTCAAAAGTCAAGGCTTGGTCAAAGCTAACCTAAGTTGGTCAAATAAGCTTAATTTTTGGCATTTTAAGGCTAAAACATCTAAGATAAATCCAATTCCAGTTAATAATAACTAAAATACTAAAATTAAAACACTAAACACTAGTTTTCACTATTTGCTGACGACTGGAAATCATTTCCTAACTATCGCTCTCGATTTGCTATGCACTTTGCGACAATAAAAGAATAACAATTAGATATCAAAGAATTTAAAAAAATATATCATTTTTGAAAAGCATTATAGTTCAAAATTTACTCCGGCTCGGAGCTAATTTTTATTTAATTGAAAACCTAGCATTAATATGCAAGAAAAATAAAACCGATTAACATAAATATGAAAATAAAGTTACAAATGAATGTTTAACTAAAAATAAACACAGAATTCAATGCTAACATTTAAGATGACATTTAATTAAATGCAATTAAATGCCATTAAATGCATGCCGGGTTCGGTTTATCACATCCTTCACCCCTTAGAACAATTGCGTCCTCGCAATTCTTCTTTCAATAGAACTGTGCATCCACTGAAATCCAACTCTGACTAATCTTCATCAGCTGCTGAGCAAGTATATTAATCAAGATAACCAATAGGGAAGTTTAAGAAAAATTCCAAGTAGTAATGCCGAACAAAGGCTCAAATGTTGATACTGTACAAAATCCCGTTGACACGAATACCGAAGAAGAATAAATTCTAACCAAAAGCGTCAAGATAATACCAATAAAGACTAAAGCAAAGATACTGTAGATAAAATCACATCACATATTAATGATAAGAAGAATATCGAATGAATACCCTATTTACGAATCTCCAATAGAAATTCAACTATTACTGCCCAAGAACTCCCAAGCAAGAAGCCAAATAAAGGCTCAAACAAAGGCCCCATCCAAAGGTCCAAAGAAATACCCCGCTGGTCATGAATTTCATAGAAGAATTCTCTGTTAGGAATGCTGAGGAAATACTAAGAAAACCCAATCAAATATACTCCAAAAGTTCCCAGAAGTCTTCCAAATAATAACCCCATAGGATAACCAATTAGATTCCGAGTATCTCTATCAAATGCTGAGAAGAATGTCAAAGGAGATAGCAGAGAAAATATAATGTGCCTAATAAGACAATGAAGTTGAATGACAAATATAGTTTCCCAACTAGACGAAAACCCTAAGGAAAATACCGAGCTGGTGCACAATATACAAAACCAACTCCGAGGCCCCTGCACTGTTTGGCAAGTGAGAACTTCATACAACCTTGCCAATAAGGAAAATACCAATAGAATGCCCAATAAGAATTCCAAAGAGTACCGTAAGTAGTACTATACAATAAGTATGATAGGAATTCCAAATACCAAACCTACTGAGGAACACTAAAGAAAATTCCCGAAACAATGCTCTAGGGAGAAAATACCAAGGATTGCCCAACAAGTAAGTACCAAATAAATGACCACCAAGAATTCTATAGAATGCCATTGAAGGATTCCCAATAAGGCTGCCGGTAACATACCAATAAAGTCCAGACACGTATACCATAGATAATACTGTGCAGTAAGTCCGATTGAGATCCTAATAGCCAAGTCCACCTAGAAGTGCTAACATAAGTCTCCAAAGAATGCCCATTAAGAAAACCAAAGAATGCCTCAGAGAACAACCAAATAAAACCCTAAGAGAAACTACTCTTTCACAACTGTTAAACACAGAGGAGGACCCTAGAGATTCGCCAATGACCGAGCTCCAAAAGCAACACCAACTCCCAAATAAAGTCTAATTAAATGCCATTCATTTCCTACCAATCCATACACCTTGAGAGGCTAACTACTAATCACTTCTCTTCAGGGGAGAAAGAGGACTTACTTACCATTTCCACGGGACATGTATGAATGCCAAGATATCACATTTATACACATGCGTTAAACTATTATGCAAGCAAGTTTACAAAAGAGTTTATTCAACAAAGTCACTCAAGCACGACAATCAAGTCAAGCACAACATAATCAATTCAAATCACGGCATAACCAATTCAAGACATTTCAATATACACATTGCAAGCAACACTTCAAGCAAATAACAATTCACGAGGTCGATTCGATTCACGATGCCAATTCAATACACGAGTAGTCACTTCACTTAGTACACACTTAACATATAACTATATCACATAGGTGCATACATTCAAGTCAAGACACACAATCTCACATACAAGCATATACTTTCAAACACACATAACAAGCACACATTCAAGGATCATTACCCACCAGACCGAAGACCTTGTCCTGGCTTATGAGCTAAACAAACTCTGATACTACCTGTAACACCCAGATCCCTCTCGAGACCGGGAGTTCTATCAATCAATCTAATCACAATCGAATTCCAAACCCGGGCATAATTTTTAGGGGAAACGGACGGAGTCTCCCCTGTTTCTAGGCAAAATACAAACCTGCGACAGCATATAAGTGGACCAATACTATGTCCAAACATTCAACCACCTCAAGGCCATCCGAGCGTCGGTTCTCAACAATTAAACTCAGCAAGTATACCTACATTTCCAATTTAAAAGCTAACCTATCTCTTTTTATCTTTGTCAAGAACATTCATGCTTGACAATTAAACCGTACTAACCTATTTCATAAGTTAGACTATCAAACCATTCTAACTCTTTTCCTTTGGACATTGTAAACATACATTAAAGTTAAGCTATACTAACTAGATACATAATCTAACTCATCAAACTACTTCAACAATCTAATGAAACTTAAATTACATTCCTTTTGACATTAAATACATACAGTACATGAAAGCAAACATCTTTACAACTTCGAAAACTCAAGCCACATAGGCACACAAGACAACTCTTCAAGAACGAACTTTCACGAAATCACGAACCTTCTAGCTAACATGACACTTCCTGAAATGTGGTGGTGAGGAGTGAGTATACACAACACGTATACTCAGTGAGGGCGAGACAGTTATCGAGGTGGAGAGAAAGAAAGTCGTGCAATACAAATAAGGCAGTTAAGCAATATAACTGATAAGTAAGCAATCAAGACACACAATCAATACAATAAGCAATTAATGAAAGCATTAACACAACCATTCAAAGCTATACCACACTTTGAAGGCTATGGTTCACTCGAGCGAGTAATGTACCGATCACGATTTCTGATGACTTTAACGATGACGCGCCGGCTCACCCACATTATAACTTACGTTTAGAGTACTCCGGACATACTCTGTCAATTCTACGAGCCAAAACTCCCTGGGCGGCAACCCAAGCGAGAAAGGGAATAGGACACGGAGCTAAGGCAACCAACACTGGCAACCCGAGGCTACCCAGAGAGGCCCATCACACCACCCTTGACTCTATGAATGCAATACAATATGCAATGCAACAATCGAGAAATCAAGCAATAGAGCCACACGTGGGAGAATAACAAAGTAGGTTACTCTCGCACGCAATAGCAACAATTGATAAACATTTCAATCAAAATCAACTCTAACAAGTATAATAAGCATTAACAAGCATTCTACAAGCAAAATTCTATGAAAACCAACAAAAACACAAAACGACCCCAACTTACCAAACGCTACTACTTTCAAACGAGCTACGAGTTTTGAAAACCGACTTCACCAATTCTCTTAGGTTACCATAAGGCACGTCTAAGGACCCCGAAACCTTACTTTACCCTAGAATTCACGCAAAGCTCCGATTTCCCCCTTTGCTCGTTTGAACTACAACTACCCTAACCAAACACCCAACCATCGCCATAACCACACCAAAAGTGCTTCCATGGCCTCCCGAGACAATGCCATCACGTAAAACGAGAAAACGTTAAACTCGACCTAAACGACCCCAACTTTCACCAATGCATTTTTCTCATTTTTTTCCATTACACAATCCAAACAAATCATGCATTTAGGCTTTCTAGCATATCTAGCATCTTTTCACATCAACAGAACGCATAACGGAACAACTTCTACGTTTCGAGGGTTTACTATTTATATTTTATTAT
>CM075768.1:37387965-37402965 GCA_037974665.1 Ehretia macrophylla
GAGAGAAGGAATTGGACCATGGTAATCACGGTAGCACTGGCAAGCCCGATACTGCCCGGCGTGTGTGAAACGCTACCATGCCAAAATGAAAGGTTGCAACCTTATATGCAATGCACATGTATCCATTTAACATTTTACATTGGGAGGTCAACAAAGTAGGTTGCCTCCGAGCAATTATAAGATCACATATCGACAAGTAAACATACGAGGCATGTTTTCACATGTAAATTCACTTTGTAAAACACTTAGAAGCATGTGAACATTTAACGGACAGCCAAGTAATCACCATATAAACAAGTCATATAGCTCATTTTCGTTCACATATCAAGTGTTGGGATCATACAAGCATGCTATGACACTTACACAAAACCAGGTGCAAGAATAGTTCACTTATCAACGTGCAATCATCGGGAATCATATTTAGAGTTATAAAAACAATTCCAGGCAACCTATAACATTCCTCAACATCATTCTTCAGTCACACAAAGGTGGTTTATGACTTGGGAATGTACGAGACCATTAGAGTTTGCAAAAGCCGTGCCCAAGTGTCGGTTTGTTTGCTAAGGACCACAAGAGATACTTTTACCATTTCAAGCATACTTACCATTTATTGGGCAGCCTACTAATCACACAATTGAAAACATTAACCATAAGATCATCAGTTAGCAAGTTTTCATAGTCAATAGGGTCTCAATTCATGCTTACACGTGCAATTTGTCACGCCCAACCCAACCAAAAGAGGTTAGACTAGGGTGTGATCTAGTCATTTACATCGTTTCACATACTTAACCATTTGTTAAGGTTTAACACTTAACGTTAGCCTAAACCTCTGAAAGATTTCCCAAAAAATCGGCAGCATAACGGCTGTATTTAGGACCTTTTGGTTTGACCTAAATTTCTAAATGCCTCCATATACCAATCATTAATTCAATTCCACTAAGAACTTCTATTTGGTCATCAACCGATCTACCTACTAATTTTTCTTGACAGTCTTGTTTGAATAATAAGCTTAGCATGATGGCTATATCTCGTTTACTTGTCGGTTCCTATGGCGTAAGTACCTATTGATCTTTAGCTTACTATTGAGTACCTAGATGAAATTAGACAGAGTTACATCATTTGATTAATTCACCTAGTGATTGAGTTGCCTATGATAGTTACTAAATCAAAATAGCGAAAGCAACCCACAAGCTAGAGTGTTCGTCTAGTCATAATTAGTACAAGCCAAAATTAGACCCCAAATTACAACGGGGGTCATTTATAACAACAACAAACAACAAAAGGAATAGTCTTAACAACAACATAGCGTTCACAAAATTGCCATAGTCAAGCAAGGCACGTAAGATAAGCAATCACTCCAAGGAGTCATCAACATGCATGTTCTCCTCAGGTACCTGTTCCTGATCTTCTTCACCTGTGATAATAAAAGAGGGTGAATCCTTATGAACTCAGCGAGGGGGAACGAGAGATAATATTTTGAAACTCTTTTCAAGTTAATTTCATGAAAATCTCTTTTTGAAAACGTGTCACGTATTACAAATAACAAGGTACGCAAAGTATAAGAATCAAATTGAATAACAGATATAGTTACCAATCATTTCAAGGATACGGTGAGCTTTTGCTCTCAATATCATTTTCGATAACAATTGTTGCGGCCGGCTTCAATCATCCACTTATCGCTCCATATTGGGTGTACTCCGGATGTACCCTGAAATCCTACGACCCAATACTCCGAGGGTGGAATGCCAAGCGAGAGAGGGAATTGGACCATGGTAGTCACAAGAGCATCGGCAAGCCCTGTATGTGAGGCCCGACCTCAATTTCCGTGCGATACCTCGATTCATGTGCCCTAACCTTGAACTGCATGCCTTAACCTAGGTTTAAGAGTCGTGCATTGATTTACGTGCATTCATTTAGGGTTGCGTGCATTTACTTGGAATACGTGCATTTGTCTCGTAGTGCGTGTCTTACCTCGTAGTACGTGCCCTAGACCTAGGAAAGCGTGCTTGCGGGCTAATCGAGAAAGCATCCTACACAAAGCACTAGACTATAAATAATCCTACAAACTCCACTAACTAATATTTTAATCCTAAGTCAACCCACAAAAGGACGAAAGCTCACTAAACACTAAACATTCTTTATTCCTTATTCTATTTCCAAATTCAATACACCTAAAATACCACATCAACCTACAATAAAATAAGGCCTAACACATGACAAAAAATTCAGAATTTTGAGCCAAGATGGCCGGACATACCTATGTCCTTGAGCAAAAGTTTGAACAATTATTTTGATCCATGCATGCTTAGACAAAAACTTCACATTGTCATACCTTTTGCATACACCAAAGCCACATTTTGCTAACTACTAAGCCACCATTCTCGGCCACATCACCATAGCATACCAACAATTCAAATAATGTTCAAAAGACAACACAAAATCTGATTTTTGCAAGCCTATAGCCGACACACACACATAAACATTTAATTTCTCTAGAACTTTCTCTCAAGCTCTCATCTTCTTTCTCTCTCTCGGCCATGGCTACTTCATGAGTCTTCATAGCTCAAGCTCACATTCTAAGAGTCACCTAGGTTCACAAGGATCCCAAGAGACTCGGCCTTAGCAAGTAAAGCAAGAAAATCGCAAGCAAGCTCACAAAGTTCATCATTTTCGGCCTTAGGTATGTTTTGGTAGTTTTCTTTCATTTTCTTTTGTTCTACACACATGCATACCATCCTCACATGCTAACTAAGTTAGAAATTAAGGGTAATCAAGCTATCTCTCTTGGCCAAAGCAAGGAAGAAGCCTTTGTGCATTTTGAAGAGCATTTGAGCATCATTATTCATCAATAGGCTAAGGTGAGGGTTAAACTCTTTTAAAAGCTTTCAAAAATCACATGCATGCCTTCATATGACTATAATTACCTCTGTAGTTGTTTTATATGTGTGTACATGAGCTTATATGACCATGCATGGCTAGATTTTTGGCTAGAACTTGAAGATAGGTAAAAACATGTTGCTGTCAGTTTTATGATCCTGTAGTACAAGGTGAGTTTGGCTTAGTACAACTTGATAAAAATGCGTTAAAATTGGAACATTACTAGTTTTTCCAGTTCTGAGAATTTTTCGTTGAAATAGGCCAAGGCAAATTTTGACTCTAAGGCCTCCAAAATGGTCAAACATCATGAGGTGTCTAAATCTGGAAGAATTGGAAAAAAAATGAAATAGGTTTCTGGCAGATTACTGACTCTGTAGAATGAAGCATTTTTGACCTTGTAACGGTTGGTGAAAATGCATGAAAATTGGGAGGTTGCTAGATTTTTTAGTTATGGACATTTTTTCTAGAAATAGACTAAAGCTAAATCTGACTCTAAGAGCCTCAAAAATGGCAAAACTTGTAATGTGTCTAAAACTGGACAGTTTTGCGTAGTCCCACAGTTTTGGCCATAACTCCTAAGTCCGAACTCCAAATGATGCGAGGTTTGTTCCCAGATTTAAATAACTCACTAGGCTTTAATTTGAGTTTTTTTTCACAGAAATTGGAGAATGTTTGCTTGTCTAATCGAATGTGGGAAAACAGACCATTGCAGTGACGGTTTTGTTTAGTGATATGCTTTGAAACATGTTGTAACTTCTCTTGTGGTATTGAATGCTTGGAATTGTGGAACTTAGATGTTTTGTGGACTGTTGTGGCTGGTTGAGGTTGCTAAATTTGATTGATGTATGAGTTGGGATCATTAATTGATGAATGGTTTGCTTAACCGCATGTTTGAGCACGGAATTGAGTCCCTAATGCTTATGACTACTTGCTAAGAGATGATCTTATGGTTAAACGTGTTAAATTGTGTGGTTAATAGGCTGCTCATAGTTGTCCTTATAGCTCTAAATGGCATTCCCGATGATTACGTGTTGATAAGAAGACTTTTCTTGCACCCGGTCTCATGTAAACGTCGTTGTATGCTTGTATAATCTTATTACTTGATACGTGAACCCCAAAATGAGTTATATGACTCAATTTACATGTGTTATATGGCTGCCTGTTTAATATTCATATAACTCTATGTGTTTTACAAAGTGAAAATTCATGTCAAAGTATGCCTCATGTGTTTACCTGTCTATGTGCGATCTTATAATTACTCGGAGGCAACCTACTTCGTTGTCCTCCTAATGTGATATATTAAATGTTATAATTGTACATTGCATACAAGGTTGCAACCTTTCATTCTGGCATGGTAGCGTTTTATGCACATCGGGCAGTATCGGGCTTGCCGGCTTGGGGGCTAGACTTCCTCGGAGAGCTGGGTCATAGGATTTTGGGGTACATCCGGAGTACACCCATTCGGAGTGATAAGAGGATGATTGAAGTCGGCCGCAATAACTGTTATCAGAAATGAACTTGAGAACAAAAGCTCACCGTATCATTTCATTATGTGATTAAGTACTCTCGCTTGGTTCCTAGAGGACCTCGGGGAGAAAAAATGGGTAAATGTGTTCTTTACATTTATGTTACGTTATAAACTTACTTGCGTTATATGTCATGCTTTCAAAAAGGGTTTTCATAAGTTTAACCGGAAAAGGATTTCAAAACGTATTTCTCGTTCCCCCTCGCTGAGTTCATAAGGACTCACCCTCTTTTATCATCACAGGTGAAGAAGATCAGGAACAAGTACCTGAGGATAATGTGCCTGTTGATGACTCCTCAGAGTAATTGCCTGCCTTACGTGCCTTGCTTGACTGTGGCTATTTTGTGAACGATGTGTTTTGTCTTGAAGACTATTTCTTATGTTGTGGTTGTTGTTGTAAATGACCCCCATTGTAATTTGGGGTCTAATTTTGGCTTGTACTGACTATGACTAGACGACACACTATATTGTGGGTTGCTATTACTATTTTGATTTAATAACTACCATAGACAACTCAATCACTAGGTGAAAAAATCAAATGATGTAATTCTTTCTAATTTTACCTAGGAATTCAATAGTAAGCTAAAGATCAACAGGTATTTGCGTCATAGGAATCGACAAGTAAACGGGACATAGCCATCATGCTAAGCTTCTTAATCAAACAAGACTGTCAAGATAAATTAGTAAGTAGTTCGGTTGATGACCCAATAGAAGTTCTGAATGGAATTGAATTAATGATTGGTATATTAAGACATTTAGAAATTTAGGTCAAACCAAAAGGTCCTAAATACAACCGTTATGCTGTTGATTTTTCAGGAAATCCTTCGGAGTTTTAGGCTAACGTTAAGTGTTGAACCTTAACAAATGGTTAAGTATGTGAAACGATGTGAATGATTAGATCACACCCTAGTCTAGCCTTTATAGGTCGGGTAGGGGCGTGACACTATGCTGCCCGGCGTTCGTGAAACGCTACCATGCCACAATGAAAGGTTGAAACCTTGTATACAATGAACATTTATACCATTTAACAATTCACATTAGGAGGACAACAAAGTAGGTTGCCTCCGAACAATTTCAAGATCACATATTGCCTAGTAAACGAATGAGGCATGCTTAACATGAATTTTCACTTTGTAAACACATAGAGTTATATGAATATTAAATGGGCAGCCATGTAACACATGTAAATCAAGTCATATAACTCATTTCGGGGTTCACATATCAAGTAATAAGATTATATAAGCATGCAACGACGTTTACATGAGATCGGGTGCAAGAAAAGTCTACTTATCAACATGTAATAATCGGGAATCACATTTAGAGCTATTAGGACAACTACGGGCTGCCTATTAACCACACAATTTAAAACGTTTAACCATAAGATCATCTCTTAGCAAATAGTCATAAGCATTAGGGCCTTAATTCCGTGCTTAAACATGCAGTTAAGTAAACCATTCATCAATTAATGATCCCAAGTCATGCATCAATCAAATTAAGCAACAACCACCAGCCACAACAGTCAACACAACATCTAAGTGCCACAATTCCAAGCATTCAATACCTCAAGCAAGGTCTCAACATGATTCTAAGCATATCGCTAAACAAAAACCTCACTGCAATGGTCTGTTTTCCCACATATATTTAGACAAGAAAAAAATATACAATTCCAGTGAACCAAGTTTCAAATTGAATCTTAATTAGTGATTTAAATCTAGAAACAAGCCTCGCATCATTTGGAGTTCGGACTTAGGAGTTATGACCAAAACCGTGAGACTACGCAAAACTGTCCAATTTTAGACACATTACGATTTTTGCTATTTTTGAGGGTTTAGAGTCAGAATTGGCTTTGGTCTATTTCTGTAAAAAAATGTCCATAACTGCAAAATCTAGCAACCTACCAATTTTCATGCATTTTCACAAACAATTACTAGGTAGAAAATGCTTCGTTCTACAAAGTCAGTAATCTGCCAGAAACCTATTTCATTTTTTCAATTCTTCCAGATTTAGACACCTCACGATGTTTGACCATTTTGGAGGTCTTAGAGTCAAAATTGGCCTTGGCCTACTTCTACAAAAAATGCTCAGAACTGGAAAAATGAGTAACCTACCAATTTTGCATGCATTTTTATCAAGGTTTACTAAGCCAAATGCACTTCGCTCTACAAAGTCAGAAACCTGCCAGCAACATGTTTTTACCTATCTTCAAGTTCTACCCAAAAATCTAGCCATGCATGGGTATATAAGCTCATATACACACATATACAACTACAGAGGTAAATATAGTCATATGAAGGAATGCATGTGATTTTTGAAAGCTTTTAAAAAAGTTTAACCCTCACCATAGCAAGTTAATAGATGAAGATGCACAAATGTGCTTGAAGATGTACAAATGGAGTTTCTTCCATGCTTTGGCCGAGAGATGGCTTGTTTTCCTTTAATTCCTAACTGAGTTATCATGCGAGGAAGGTGTACATGTGGGTGAAACCAAAAGAAATGGAAGAAAACTAGCAAAACATACCTATGGCCGAAAATGAAGAGTCTGTGAGCTTCGGGTGAGATTTTCTTGCTTCTTGCTGGCATGGGCTGCTATGGGCGAGCTTGAGTGATATAGAGAGCAATTTTTTTTTCAGCCTTGGATGTTCAAGAGATGGTCATAGCCTAGAGGGAGAGAGAGAATGTAAGTTGAGAGAATGTTGAGAGCAAATGAGGTTGAAGATGCTTGAGGATGTTTTGAGTATGCTTGTGTCGGCCTATAGCTCTACAATTTTTGAAATTTCCTTAGTCATTGTGCATTCTTAAAATGTGAGGAAGCATGGTTGAGGAGGCCGAGAATGAGAGAGAATTTGAGAGAAAATGAAATGTGAAATTTGTTAGAAAATGGTTGCATATATGTCTCGGCCTTGGGGCTTAGCAAAAATCTGATTTTTTTATATCATCTTTTGAGCATTGTTTGAATTGTTAGCATGCTTTGAATTGTTTTTGGCATGGGGATTTTGCAATGGCCGAGAATGGTAGCTTGGTGGTTAGTAAAATAATGCTTTGGTGTGTGAAAAGATATGACAATGTGTAAGACTTGTCTAAGCATGCATAGTTTTAAAAAAATGTTGTTCAATTCTTGTTCAAATGGTCAAGGCATGGCCGGTCATGTGGGCTTTAAAATCTGAATTTTTTGTTTGTCCAAAGCTTATTTTATTGTAGGTTAGATTGTGGTATTTTAGGTGCATGGATTTTGCAAAAGGAATAAAGAATAAAGAATGTTTAGTGTTTATTGTTTAGTGTTTTGTCTTTTAGTGCATTGACTTAGAATTAAAATATTAGTTAGTGGAGTTGTAGGATTATTCTTCAGTCTAGAGTTTCGCGTAGGATGCTTTCTCAATTAGCATGCAGGCATGCCTTTCTAGGTCTAGGGCATGCACTACGAGGTAAGACACGAACTACGAGACAAATGCACGTATTCCAAGTAAATGTATACAACCCTAAATGAATGCACATAAATCAATGCAAGGCACGTAAATCAAGACACGACTCTTAAACCTAGGTTAAGACACGCAGTTCAAGGTAAGGGCATAAGAAATGAGGTAACACACGCAATTCGAGGTTGGGCCTCACACGATTAAGCCACAAATTGTCACGTAATCAAACCCAAGCCATCAATCAATTATTTAAGCATCCTCAACCATCCAAAACAGCCCACACAACTTCCAATTGCCACAATTCCAAGCATTCAATACCACAAGTAAAGTTTCACCATGATTCAAAGCATTTTACCAAGCCAAAACTTTACTGCAATGGACTGTTTTTCCACTTTCATTTAGACAAGAAATCAATCTCCAATTTCAGTAAACCAAATGTCAAATTGAAGCTTAATGAGTGATTTAAATCTAGAAACAAAGCTCGCGTCATTTAGAGTTCGTACTTAGGATTTATGGTCAAAACCGTGAGACTACGCAAAACTGTCCAGTTTTAGACACATTACGATTTTTGCCATTTTTGAGGATCGTAGAGTCAGATTTAGCTTTGGCCTATTTCTGACAAACCTGTCCAGGACTGCAAAATCTAGCAACCTACCAATTTTCATGCCTTTTTATAAATATTTATTAGGTCAAAAACACTTCGTTCTACAAAGTCAGTAATCTGCCAGAAACCTATTTCATTTTTCCAATTTTTTCAGATTTAGACACCTTTTGATATTTTTCCATTTTGGGGGTCTTAGAGTCAAAATCGGCCTTGGCCTATTTCTACAAAAAATGTTCATAACTGACAAAACTAGAGACCTAACAATTTTCACACATTTTTATCAAGGTTTCCTAAGACAAATGCACTTCGTACTACAAGGTCAGAAAACCGCCAGCAAAAACGTTTTTACCTATCTTCAAGTTCTAGCCATTATCATGCCATGCATGAGTAGATAAGCTCATATACACACATATAAAACAACTAGAGAGATAAATATAGCCACATGAGAGCATGCATGTGAGTTTTGAAAGCTTTCAAAATAGTTTAACCCTCACCTTAGCAAATTGATAGATGAAGATGCACAAATGATAAATTGATAGATGAAGATACAACAACTACAAAGATAAATGTTTGAAGCATGTTGAGTGTAGCTTGTGTGTGTGTGTCAGCCTTGAGCCTTACAAATCTGATTTTGTGTCATCCTTTAAGCATTATTTGAATTGTTTGACATGTACATTGCAATGGCCGAGAATGGTAGCTTAGTTGTTAGTAAAATAATGCTTTGGTGTATGGAAAAGATATGACAATGTGTAAGACTTGTCTAAGCATGCATGGTTTAAAATAATTTGTTCAAACTTTGCTCAATATCCTTGGTATGGCCGACCATGTGCTCAAGAAAATCTGAATTTTGTTTTGTTTTAAGCTTTATTTTATTGTAGATTGATTGTGGTATCTGAGGTGCATTGGATTTGGAATAGGTATAAAGAATAAAGAATGTTTAGTATTTAGTGAAATTTTGTGTTCTAGTGAGTTGATTTAGGATTAAAATAGTAGTTAGTGGAGTTTGTAGGATTATTCTATAGTCTAGTGTTTCGTGTAGGATTCTTTATTGATTACCGTGCGGGCATGCTTTTCTAAGTTTAAGGCACGCACTACAAGGTAAGGCATAAACTATGAGACAGATGCACGTATTCCAAGTAAATGTACGCAATCCTAAATGAATGCACGTAAATCAAGACATGACTTTTAACCTAGGTTAAGGCACGCAGTTCAAGGTTTAAGGCACGTATATCTAGGTATCGTACGTAAGTCAAGAATTAGGGCACACAATTCTAGGTCAAGGCACATATGATGAGGCATGCACGAAAACCAAGATAGGGCACGTAATCCAAGGTCAATCATATAATTCTGGATCTAAGGCACGTAAATCGAGGTAAGACACGTTATTCGAGGTCGGGCCTCACACAGCGCGCGCCTTCGGCGTGCTTTGGCATCAGCGCGCTCCCGATGCTAGCCTGCGAGCTCGTTATTCGACCCGTCTTGAAACGCAGACCAAGGAGTCTGACAAGTGTGCGAGTTAACAGGTGCATAAACCCGCAAGGCACAAGGAAGCTGATTGGCAGGATCCCTCCCGGGGGTGCACCACCGACCGACCTTGATCTTTTGAGAAGGGTTCTGGTACGAGCATACCTGTCAGGACCTGAAAGATGGTGAACTATGCCTGAGCAGGGCGAATGCAGAGGAAACTCTGGTGGAGGCCTGCAACGATACTGACGTGCAAATAGTTCATCTGACTTGGGTATAGGGGCGAAAGACTAACTGAACCATCTATTAGCTGGTTCCCTTCGAAGTTTCCCTCAGGATAGCTAGAGCTTGCGTGCGAGTTCTATCGGGTAAAACCAATGATTAGAGGTATCGGGGGTGCAACGCCCTTGAGCTATTCTCAAACTTTAAATAGGTAGGACGGCACAACTACTTTGTTGAGCCGTGCCACAGAATCAAGAGCTCCAAGTGGGCCATTTTTGGTAAGCAGAACTAGCGATGCAGGATGAACAAGAAGCTAGGTTACGGTGCCCAATTGTGCGCTAACCTAGATCCCACAAAGGGTGTTGGTCGATTAAGACAGTAGGACGTTGGTCATAGAAGTCGAAATCCGCTAAGGAATGTGTAACAATTCATCTGCCGAATCAACTAGCCCCGAAATTGGAAGGCGCTTAAGCGCGCAACCTATACCCAGTCGTCGGGGCAAGTGCCAAGCCCCGTTAAGTAGGAGGGCGCAGCGGTCACCGTAAAACCCAAGGCGCGAGCCCGAGCGGAGCGGCCGTCGGTGTAGATCTTGGTGGTAGTAGCAAATATTCAAATTAGAACTTTGTATGCTGAAGAGGGGAAAGGTTCCACGTGAACGGTAATTGCACATGGTTAGTCGATCCTAAGGGTCAGGGAAAACCTAAATGATAGAGCATTCCGCGTGTGCACTGAAAGGGAATCGGATTAAAATTCTTGAACTGGGACGTGGCGGTTCACGACAATGTTAGGGAGTCTAGAGACGTCGGCGAGGGCCTCCGGAAGAGTTATCTTTTCTGTTTAACAGCCTATCTACCCTGGAAATGGCTCAGCTGGAGGTAGGGTCCAGCGGCTGAAAGAGTACCGCACGTCGCGCTGGGTACGGTGTGCCCCCAGCGGCCCTTGAAAATCTAGAGGACCGAGTGCCGTCCACGCCCGGTCGTACTCATACCCGCATCAGGTCTCCAAGGTGAATAGCCTCTGGTCGATGGAACAATGTAGGTAGGGGAAGTCAGCAAAATGGATCCGTAACTTCGGGAAAAGGATTGGCTCTGAGGGCTGGGCACAGGGGTCCCAGTCGCGAATCCGTCGGTTGTCGGCGGACTGCTCGAGCTGCTCCCATGGCAAAAGCGGGTTGCCGCGTGCCGACCGAGGGATAGACTGGGAACGGCTCCCTCGCGGGCCTTCCCAGGGCGTCGAATAGCCAGCTCAAAACTGGTACGGACAAGGGGAATTCGACTGTTTAATTTAAACAAAGCATTGCGATGGTCCCTGCGGATGCTCACGCAATGTGATTTCTGCCTAGTGCTCTGAATGTCAAAGTGAAGAAATTCAACCAAGCGCGGGTAAATGGCGGGAGTAACTATGATACTCATAAGGTAGCCAAATGCCTCGTCATCTAATTAGTGATGCGCATGAATGGATTAACGAGATTCCAAGTGTCCCTGTCTACTATCCAGCGAAAGCATAGCCAAAGGAATGGGCTTGGCAGAATCAGCGGGGAAAGAAGACCCTGTTGAGCTTGACTCTAGTCCGACTTTGTGAAATGACTTGAGAGGTGTAGGATAAGTTGGACTCGAAAGGCAAAAGTGAAATACCACAACTTTTAACGTTATTTTACTTATTCTGTGAATTAGAGGCGGGGCACTGCCCCTCTTTTTGGACCCAAGGCTCGCTCAGCGGGCCAATCCGGACGGAAGACATTATCAGGTGGGGAGTTTGGCTGGGGTGGCACATCTGTTAAAAGGTAATGCAGGTGTTCTAAGATGAGCTCAATGAGAATAGAAATCTCATGTGGAACAGAAGGGTAAAAGCTCGTTTGATTCTGATTTCCAGAACGAATACGAACCGTGAATGCATAGCCTAACGATCCTTTAGACCTTCGGAATTTGAAGCAAGAGGTGTCAGAAAAGTTACCACAAGGATAACTGGCTTGTGGCAGCCAAGCATTCATAGCGACGTTGCTTTTTGATCCTTTTGATGTCGGCTCTTCCTATCATTGTGAAACATAATTCACCAAGTGTTGGATTGTTCACCCACAAATAAGGAATGTGAGCTGGGTTTAGACCGTCGTAAGGTAGGTTAGTTTTACCCTACTGATGACAGTGTCATAATAGTAATTCAACCTAGTACTAGAGGAACCATTGATTCGCACAATTGGTCTTCGCGCTTGGTTGAAAAGCCAGTGGCGCGAAGCTATTGCACGCTGGATTATGACTAAACGCCTCTAAGTCAGAATCCGGGCTAAAAGCGACGCGCTCACCCACCGCTCATTCACCGACTCACTGTAGGGGCCTCTGGTCCCCAAGGGCGCGTGTCGTTGGCCAACCCATCATGACGAAAGTGTCGCGCCGGCCACCTTGAAGTACAATTCCCATCGAGCGACGGGCAGAATCCTTTGCAGATGACTTAATTTTGCGACGGGATATTGTAAGTGGCAAAGTGGCCTTGCTGCAACGATCCACTGAGATTCAGCCCTTTGTCACTCTGATTCGTCCCTCCTCCCTCCTCGCCTATTTCTACCCCATCCGCAATCCAATCCTATCCAATCCCATCAACCAACACTATTTCCCCCAAACGGACCAAGAGGTTGGACGCCCTATGCTGCTCCCCAAGTGTGTTTCCAAGTGCCTAAGTAAGTCATAAGTTATAACCCAAGTGTCGATGCGCAAATGCCCAAGTGTTGCCAAGTGCACTGCGCCCAAGTCCTAATAATATTTGCTGAAGTTAGTTTGCCATGGTCGCTGCGTGCATAAGTGCCGCCGCAAGTGTCATGGGGTTTCGAGGCAACGATGATGCCCAATTATGCCCAAGTGCTAAGTACTATGCCCAAGGATGCCCAACTACTATACCCAAGTGCTATGTGTTATGCCTAAGGATGCCCAAGTACTATGTGTTATGCCCAAGGATGCCCAACTGCTATATGTTAGGCCCAAGGATGCCCAAGTGCTATACCCAAGTGCTATGCCCAAGGATGCCCAAGTGTCGACGTCATAAGTTTTAACTGTCGACACGCAAATGCCCAAAGTGCTATACCCAAGTGCTATGTGCTATGCCTAATGATGCCCAAGTGCTAAATGCTATGCCCATTGATGCCCAAGTGCTATGTGCACCCAAGCTCTATGCCCAAGTGCTATGTTCACCCAAGTGCTATGCCCAATGATGCCTAACTGCTATGTGTTATGCCTAAGTGCTAACAGGCCCACTGCCGGTCAACCCTGCACATCATCTCGAGTGCCCAAGTGTTAGACAACCTATGCTTGCTTCGTAAGAGATGGCAAAAAATTTTAATCCGACCTTGTGTGTTGCCGGGCCGTCGAGGTGTCTAACGTTCTTCCCTAAGCATTAATGGTGACTGAGGTTATGTTGTGCCTATCTTCAGCACGACTGGGCACTTTGGTGAATGGTTGTGGCACGACTGCCTACAGTGTGGCACGACGGCGTACGATTGGGCCTCGAATGGGGCACGTTCATGGGGCACGTACTTGGGGAACGTACTTGGGGCCTCGGATGTGCTACAGCTTGGCACGCAGTTGGGGCACGGTTTGGCAAGGTTGTTGCGCAATGGGGTCGCACATCGGGCATGATGGGGCAAGCACTTGGGCAACGATGCTGCACGATAGTGCGTGCATGTCGCATGAAGGTGCGCACATGGGGCGCCCATGCCGCACGATGGTGTGGGCATCGCGTGCGTATTCCGCATAATGGTGCGCGCATGTGGCCCGCATGCAGCACGAAGGTATGCGCATGGGGCTCCCGTGCCTCACCTTCGTGCGTGCATGGGGCCCGCATACTGCACGATGGTGCGCGCAAGTGGCTCGCGCGGGGCTCTCAAGGGGCACTGTTGGGGCACGGCTGGGGCGCGGCTGGGGCACTATGCGGGTACGCTTGGGGGATAATGGGAGTTGTTGGGGGACGGCTTTGGCACTACTAGGGGACGTTGGGCACGAGAGGCAATGTTAAGCATTCGGGGGTAATGGACATGCGGAATGTATTATGACACAAATGTGGAGATTGATGTCCTTTTACGAGTGGTTTCCGAATCTATGAAGTAGCCTTAACCTTTCCCTTGTCCGACATATAGTTTGTCACATTTGTGAGGCGAATTAGATAAATCGGGTTCTCAATCCATCCAAAAAAAATTTTAACACCAAATATCATGTAAACAAATTAATTTATGAATTAATATAATTTTTTTTTTTGAATTTTCTAGTAGTTTTCATGATTTTCCCAATTTTTCGTAATTTTTAAATATTAAAAATTAATTTTCTTTAAAAAAAATTTTGAATGTTGTTTAACAAATTAATGTATGAATTAATATAAATTTTTCTGAATTTTCTACTATTTTTTCTGATTTTTTCCTATTTTTCGCAATATTAAAAAATATTTTTTCAAAAAAAAAAATCTTGAATCATTTGGATATCATATGCTATCAATTAGGAGCAAGTTGGGTACGAAGATCATGCCACATGGGGCCATTTATAGTGTAAAACACCCATTATGAATCTCTGCCAAAATGTATGTTACTATTGTCACTTGGGTTTTTGCATCTAAAAGTACTATAGGAGGGTATGTGGTGTCAAGCCTCCTGGTCGAGGTCCATGTGGAGGGACGTTGTGGACATTTCGTGACACATTGTGGGCTTTATCGTGGGATATATTGTGGGCGGGGATACCTACCGAGTGGAGCACGCTGAGGTAATGCATTGCATACCAGTGCGTTGGGGCCGTGCCAACGCCGCCCCGCGTCCCTATACGTGTCCCTCGGCGCAACACCAGGATGGCTAATGAGGAACGCCGTGGCTTCCCTAGCCCCTCATTATCCATCTTGGTGCCGCAACACCATTGACGTCATTGGGA